>KK119038.1:234721-265597 GCA_000611955.2 Stegodyphus mimosarum | reverse complement strand
TAGTAAAGGTAAGAAAAGATATATCTGGGCTTCCACTTTCCGTCAACTTAAAGATACTAAGGGTCCTCACCCCCCGCCGAACTAGGCTCAGGGGTTCAATCCTTGTCCCAGAACCTTAGAGAGGTAGGCGCAACGCACCTGGAGTAACGTAAGACCCCCAGAACGCCACTGGTCGTCAATTTGCTACCTACCAGTCGCACGCGCTGCTCGTCGCAAAGGGACATCAGCTAGCATATCCGAGGCGCTACCCCTCCGGGCTACTACAACCATCTGCTCTAGGACGTGCCAGACCCATGGGTCGGCCAATTAGTGAACTTTACGGGGCCTTTCAAAACCACTAGGTTCATAACTTGTATAACCCGTGTCCGAGACTGCCTAGATACAGATCCTAGTCAGTAGCTTCGCAGAGTTCTCTGCGTCGACTCCCGGGGGGATAAGTAAAGGTAAATCGGGCTTGTAAGCTAGGAAATAGTGAAGTGCAGCAGAACTAATGTGGATCCAGACTAATTTGAAAAAGACAAAAAAAAAAAAAAACTTCTGATAACACGGATTGATGCAAAGAAAATTTTAATACTATAGTTTTATTGTACATACGATAAGGAATTTACCAACATACAGGATTCATGCAAGCACATAGCGATATGAAACATATATAGGTTCAAATGTACAGATATGTACGCAGAACTAAATATGATACGTAGTACTATAAGCTTGAAAACACGTGCCTGTAATTCCAAAGAGATGTTGCACAGTACATATGCTGCACATAACATATCACACATTAAAAAAAATCAGTAGCAGCCTTCTATTTCCTTGCGCTGCCTCAATTTCTTGCCGCCCTATTGCATAAACGTGGCAATATCATAATGTCGGCTGATGATGTGTCATCTTGTTGTTCAGAGAAGTGTCTTTTCTATCGTGTTCAAGCCATCTGTATGACGGATGTTCCTCTTTGACGGTCCACCTCAGCGCAATGGAAGGTCGGTAACGTATCCCGCAAGAAGAGTGGTTAATGAGCCGCCACCAGCTGCGAATGGCTTCCATTGGAACCAGATAATTCCAAGTCTGTGTGGGACCGATCTTGGTTTGAATAATTCCCATGACTTCGTCATGAGAACTTCCATTGTTCGGTACTACACTGGTGTGCAAAACCTAAGCAACAATGTAAAAATTTAACAGATAGCCATGAAATTGCAGAAAAGGAGGTCAGGAGATCAGTACAATGAACATGTAAGTCAGTAGAAACGTCATGCGTATGCAAATATCAGGAACGAAACGTCAGAGGCGACGTGAGCGTACACGAAACGCGTGATGTCGGCGCGTGCAGCTCAACAGTAGAATAAAAGGAAGGACGGAGACGCAATTCAACATATTCGCTGCAAGTGCCAGTGAGTCAGTTCGTGAAATATGGCTAAAAGAAATTACTTGGACGACTTCACACGTGGAAGAATGATCGGAAAGCTGGAAGAGGGGCGTACTGTCACCAGTGTAGCTGCAGAGTTCGGAATCAACAAAAGTGTCGTTTCGCGCGCTTCCAAAGCGTTCCAAACCACAGGTACAGCTGGTGGTGGCCGCCCGAGGACGACATCTGCAGGAGATGACCGATATATCGTCCTGCAGGCGAAAAGAGGCCGACAGCAGTCAGCAAGCGCCATTGCTCAGCAACTCTGTACAGCAACGGGGCGTCAAGTATCGCAGTTTACTGTGACCAGACGCCTTCACAAAGGGGGCCTATTTGCCCGCCGTCCTGAAAGCTGCCTCCCGTTGAAAGTTGGCTACCGACGCAATCGTTTACAGTGGTGCAGAGAGCACAAAAACTGAGCAACTGATCAATGGAGTCGTGTCCTCTTTACGGATGAGAGTCGGTTCAGTACCGGAAGCGATTCTCAACGCGTTTTGATTTGGAGAGAGGTCAGGACCCGGTTTTATCCCAGTAACATCAAGGAAAGACACCGTAACGGTGGTCCTGGAGTTCTTGTCTGGGGAGGCATTGTGCTGAACGGGGGAACTGAGCTCCACGTTTTCGACAGAGGGTCTGTAACCGGGGATCTCTATTGTGAGGAGGTACTCCTTCCCCATGTGCGTCTGTTCCGAGGTGCCATTGGCCCAGACTTAATTTTTATGAATGACAATGCACGGCCACATCGGACTCTTGCTGTTGAGGAACTAATGGAAAGTGAAGATATCACTCGAATGGATTGGCCAGCGTACTCCCCAGATTTAAATCCCATCGAATATGCGTGGGATGCTTTGGGGAGACTGAAATAGATGCTGATTGAGGAATGGGCACTCCTACCGCAAGAAATGTTGCACTAGCTGGTTCTGAGTACGCGGAGACGGTGCGAAGCAACCATTGCAAGGACGGGTGGACATATCCCATATTAAGGAACATCTGCTTGTTGTTCTTCCTCTTGGATAGACAATCATGAGTCACGATACTATGCGTTCAATAAAGCTTGTTTTTGTTTGATTCCATACCGTATGCATTGTATTCCTTTTTCAGCTCCGATGCTTTCATCATCCTTTACGTACATAATACTCTTCTTCATTTCTGCATTTCATGTCTCTCAGTTGATTTCTCGTGGAGTTATGGCAAAAAAAACCTGCTGTTGCTTAAGTTTTGCACACCAGTGTAAATTTACAACAGTCTCACCAGTCAATTCATTCATCATCTTGCATATAATCATTCAAATCTTCATTCATTACTGCCTCTGTGACTTGTAGCTGGTTTAAGGTAGGCTCTAATTCTTCATCATTTGCTTCTTGAGTTTCTATCATTCTCGCGTCATCATCATTCGGGAAAATATTTTTCCAGCTTCCCGGAATGGTAAGTTGTCTCACGTCATTGTATAAGGTATTTCTCCCGCCTTATTAGCATGCCTTCGTGGTGTAGTGGGCAGCACGCTCGGCGCGCATTCGACAGGCCTGTGGTGCGAATCCCGGCGAGGGCATTGCTGATTTTTCTCTTTTCCTGCTTCGAAAATACCTAATAAATCTTCAAGTGGCGCCCGAACTAAAAAGGGTGGTGGATGATGTTTCTGCGCCACCAGGATTTGGCGATTGGTTCCCCTAAT
Source organism: Stegodyphus mimosarum (assembly GCA_000611955.2). Lineage (NCBI taxonomy): Eukaryota > Metazoa > Arthropoda > Arachnida > Araneae > Eresidae > Stegodyphus > Stegodyphus mimosarum. The sequence goes on along the minus strand of KK119038.1, from coordinate 262,523 downwards.
CCCCAGTCGTCCTTTAAAAGGGGTACATGTAACTAGCATATATGGCTGCCTCTCTTCGCGAACTGAATCGCACTGAGAGTCCTTCCTCCCTTCGGAACTAGGGCTGGGGTTCAACCCCTTTCCTAGAACTTTGGAGAAGTCGGCGCGACACATCCGAAACCACGGGGGTCGCTAGTCGTTAATTTGCTACCTGCCAGTCGCTCGGACTGCCCGTTGTAGAGGGCCATTACCAGCGTCCCGGGACGCTACCCTACAACCGCTGTGCCTTAAGACTTGCAGGATCCCAGACCGGGTGATAAGTGACCTTTCCAGAGCCCCCAGAACCACTAGGAGGTTCCTAATTTGTATACTCTCGTGGCCGAGACTGCCTAGGTACAGATCCTAGCCAGTAGTTTCGTAGCGTTCTCTACGTCGACCCCCGAGGGAGGGAGAGGGAGTATATAAAGTATTTCTCCCGCCTCCTTCGCGGTGTAATGATCAGCACACTCGACGCTTATTCGAGAGTTCCGTGGTTCGAGTCCCGGCGAGGGCATTACTCATTTTTCATATCTCTTGCTTCCAAATAACCTAATGACTCTACAATTCCCCGATTCTACCAGCCAGTAAATGACATCTTTCAGATTAATCTGGCACAAACAACACATGCTGCATCAGATGTTGAAGTTTTACCAGTTTAAAGTGTCTTCTGTGCAAAAATTGCTCCTTGGCGATGTGGTCAGCCGATTTGATTTTTCATTGAGATTCTTAGCACGCATGCAAGTTCATGGTACACAGCCGCGGCAGATTTTGTGAAGTGGCGAAGCCCAGTTTCATTCTAGCGGGGATATTATAACGCACATCTGCCGCATCTGAGCTACGAATAATCCGCAAGTTCGTGTTCAGAAGCGTCTATACTTGCCAAAAGTCACAGTATGGTTTGCCTTTACAGCATCTTTTTATCGTCGGTCCTTACTTTTACGAGGAAAATCGTAAAAGTGCACCAGTGACTTGTACCGTTACTGCTGACAGGCATCCCGATATGCTACAAAACTTCGTGGTTCCACAACTGCAGCAACAAGGTTGTCTCGATTCGACAATATTCATCCAGGATGGTGCAGCACCCCACATTGGGCTTAAGGCACAGCGTATGTTGCGGCAATATTTTCCTGACAACAGAGTCAGTAATCGTGTGTTTCCAATGGTATGGCCACCGAGGTCGCCCGATCTCAATCCATGTGATTTTTGGTTGCGAGGATTTCTTAAAGATATTGGGCATGTCCCCGATATAGCAACCTTGAAAGATCGAATAATGTTACAGGTGAAGCAAATTAATTCTGATATGTTGCGAGCTGTAGTGAAAAATGGCGTGCAAAGTACGCAGTTCTTGGAACATCACAATGGCTGTCATATTGAACTTCATTTGTAAGTAACAATAATTTGTTGTTACTAAAACTGATGTATGCTGTGTCGTTTGACAATTAGTCATTCAGTGTTCACAATACATTTCTGCAGCACCAACATTTCCCCTGGTGGCGACTTTTGTAACTTTTTTTAGAAATCGAAATCCCATTGTCCACTATGCACGCCCATCTAATTTAGTTATCGTTCTTTAACATAACCAAATTCTTTAGTAAAGTATTGGACGTAACGAAATTTGATAGGTCGGCTATGTACTCCCATCAAATTTGGTTACGTCCAATATTTTACTCGCCAGAAGACCCTCAGTACTTCACGTTATTGTATAACCAACCTGTACTTAATATCATGCCTTGTTTATTTTTTGTATATTAATTATCTGCTTTAATAATGTTTAATTTTATGGTTAATCTAGCTTGTATTGTTCGGAATACTTACCCGCAGTTCTTTTTTATTATCCATGTCTAATTATTCAATTTTGCATTAATAGTGTAACTTACATAGTTTCATTTGCACTAAGCACTAATATGTATATTTATTATTTATGCCTTACTATTTGTTGAACATTTTATTATTGTTGCATTCTACGGCTTCGTGTATTTGGAGTAACTGACAACAACACTAGACGAAGAATCAAACCACAATTTATTCATCAGTATTACACAGAACAATTCCAAAAACACGTTACAGCGGACAAAAAACTACGATAAACACGCTGAAGCCATCAGCAGCACAGCCTTCAGGCTATCAGGCTATAACGGTGAAGACAACTTCACGGGAAAGCAGTAAAGTACAGCTCCTGACTCGGTCGATCGCTCTCAAGCGAATCTCCGGTCTCGAAGCACTACTACTGAACAGAATACACTCAAGATACTCTTCACGATAAACTGCTACTCCGTGTACAGGCAGGGTATTTATAGCTTTTGATCTGCCTTTGCGAACATTCTCGGGAAAACCGTTAAGAATTCGTTCTAGAATGTTCTCGCTCCGTCTATGGCATTGTCAACAAATGGGCGATTTCTCTCCGAAACTGACAACCCTAAATCCGCTAAGCAGGGAAGCTAGCTTCAGGCAGTGGGGTATTTGTTTCGAAACACAGCCCCCTCCTAAGATCTGCTCGTCCCAGCCAGTAGAATCCTTGGTCAGAAGCCACATTCAAAAGGTAACAAAACAAACAAAGTAAATGAAAATAAAAGAAACAAATATTTGCACTATTTCCAAATAACTACGTACAAGTTATATACAGGTATTATGTAGAAAATTAATCTATAAGAATTATGGGTACCCCTAAGAATGAGAAGCACTAGGTAGTATGGGGCGAATCTGTCATAATGAATGATCTTAGGTTTGGAATTGGGGGACTTACAGACCCGTATCACGACATCGTTCAGTCTGTTGAGAACTGTATAGAGACCATCCCAGTGCAATTGCAATTGGGAGAAAAACTCTTACCACAACTCGGATTTCACAGCCTCAACTTCTCATTTCCCTGGAACTGATGTTCAGTGGCTCTTGCGTCCTATCTCTTCTTCACCCTGTATGTCGAGATGTTGACCCGCTTCCGTGCAAACCTGTGTACCGTTTTCAACCGGGCTTAGAAGTCTTTCACGTGCTCCTCATAGAAGGAATTTACATCCGAAGGGCAGCCGAACAGCAGGTCACTTGGCAGACGGAGATCGTGACCGAAGAGTATTGGGATGGAGAATAGCCGGTGCTCTCGTGGACGGTACTACGATAGGCAAGCAGGAACAGGGGCAGCTTCCAATCCAGTCTTCTTGGTTCTTGGAAACCACGAGGGAGAGGTGGTTCAGGATTGTACGATTAAAACTCTCCACCGTGCTATCAGACTGCGGATGTAACTCAATTGTCTTTGTTTTCTTGATTTCCAGTAAGTTGCAGGGTCATCTGAACACAGCCGAAATGAAGTTCCTGCCTTGGTCGGAATGAATCTGGAGAGAGGTCCCAAACCTGGACGCCTAATTCCGTAATAGAACTTCAGCTGTCGCGACAACCTCTTGGTCTGAAATTGGGTACGCTCCAGGCCAATTCGTAAAATAATCTATGGCAACGAGGATGCATTTGTTGCCATCCGTGGTCCGCGGAAAAGGTCCAATTATGTCGAGAGCAATTTGCTCGAAAGGAACTCCTACATTGTATCGCTGCAGCCTTCCCCGGCTACGTCCCTTCCATCCTTTCTTGGCTGCGCAAGCATCACAAGATCGGCACTACTTTTCAACGTCGATTCTCGCCGAATTCCATAAGAAGCTCTCTTGAACATTGTTTAGCGTCTTCATATAGCCGAAATGTCCTCTATTGGGCTGCTGTGTATTTCCTTCAGAACATCGGGTATTTGGTTTCGAGGAAGCAGCAGCTACCATCTCTTATTAGTACCAGCGCCGTATTCTCAAAGTTGATATAAGACTCCATTTCGGAATTGGAGTAAGTCCCAGAGAACCGAGTGCCTTTTAGTTGTAGGACTGAAGATGGAAATGTCCTGCCACTTGGGTTTTGTACTTGATGATTCCTTAAGCCCTATTATTGGTTTATAGTCAGGACCTGCGAATTTGTCTTTTCTAAACTTTTTGTCCCTCCACGGATCTGGATCAGCTGATGCTGAGGATGTTATTTTCCGGATGCTAGAATTCGTCAACCCGTACTTAGCCTCGGCTGCCTGTAGTGTGCAGGATAAGTCTTCCTGGGTAAAGAATCCGCATTTCCTTGGGAGGCGCCTTTATGTTCTCTTATCTCAAAGTCATATACCTGGAGTCTTTAAATGCATCTGGTTATTTATCATTCGGGAGTTTTCAAATTCAATAGCCAGGTTAGAGAAGCATGATCGGTCCGCAACAAGAATTTTCTGCCATAGAGATAATGATAGAAATGTTCTATGGCTTTTACGATAGCGAGCAATTCTTTAGGGGTGACGCAATAATTCTTTTCCGGTTTAAACAAGCACTTACTCCAAAAGGCTATTACTCGCTCTTGACCACCAATCATTTGGAGAAGGACAGCTTCCACACTTTGGTTGCGTGCATCTGTGTCTAATATAAATTGTTTGTCGGTCTGGGATATGCAAGTACGGGCGTAGATGTTAGTGCCTTCTTCAACTGATTAAAGGACTTTTTGCATTTCCTCAGTCCACACTGATTTTTGTTTACTCTCTGTTAATTTATCCAGAGATCTTGCGATGCTGGAGAACCCTTCATGAATCTTCTGTAATAGGTACAGTCCCAGGAAGCTCAGTGGTTGATGAATATCCACAGGGCGTTCCAAGTTCTTAACTACCGTCACCTTCCCTGGATCTGTGCGGACACCTTCGGCGGAGATGCCTTGCCCCAGATAGGTGACTTCACTGCGGAACAACTTGCATTTCGAAGGACTCAGCTTGAGGTTGGCATCGTTCAATTTCTGCAACACCTGCCTGATATTTTCTAGATGTTCCTCGAAACTACGGCCCGCTATAACGATGTCATCTAGGTAGACCAGACAATATTCGTAAGATAGGTCACGAAGCATGTCTGCATCAGCCGTTCAAATGTTGCAGGGGCACTACAGAGTCCAAATGGCATAAATTTAAACTGCAAGAGTCCTTGGCCGATAGTGAAAGCAGTTTTTTCTCTATCATCCAGGTGAATTTCCACTTGCCAAGTATCCGCTCTTGAGGTCCAGAGTGGAAAACCAGTTATGCCCTGATAGGGTTTCTAGAGTATCGTCAATCCTAGGAAGAGAATAACTGTCTTTCTTAGTGACATTATTTAGTCTTCGGTAGTCGACAGAAAATCTTGTCGAGCCATCTTTCTTCCGGACTAGACTGTACGAGATGTCCAAGGACTTCTGTATAGTTTGATGATGTCATTTTCTTACATCTGCTTCAGAAGATTTTCAACCTCTTTCTGCATTGCGAATGGCAGACGTTTGGGATGTTGCTTGATGGGAGAGTGATTCCCCGCTATCAATTCGATGTTGCGGCAGTTTTGGGCAGCAAACATGTCTGAATGTTCTAGAAAATGGATCTTCAAATTCTTTAATTGTTTTCTCTGCCGCAAGTCTTTGTGCGTTAGTTAAGTTTGCATTTTGCAAAAGTTCTTCCATTAATTTCCCAGATGCCTCAGTCAGAATTGAACGTGAGGCTTTGAAAACGCAAGTAACTGGGGTGCATGTTGTTAGTGCTTCACCCTTCTGAATGGTTCTCGGCCTCTGGCTAATATTCGCCACTCCACAGGGACGAAGTCTTTCGAAAGGTCTACTAATATCGAGGCCACTAACAAAACTCTTGAGCTATTTTAAGTGTATTCAATTATTAAAAATTTGAAGCTATTGTTTTCTATAGAGCAGGTTATTAATAATTCTGTCGTCGGAGGGATGGAGACATCTGTTTATGTTGTTACTTGGTGAGTTGATTGAATGTTGTTGATGCTAATGCTCACTTGTCTGATCGATAGTCAGCCCAAGCCCACGAAATTCCTCGTGGCAAGGAATCCTGTCGTGCCTGTCGTTCGCAACAGCCTTGAGCACATTACAGGTGACAGTACGATTTAGCTCAGTTTCGCCCCCAATTTTGATTGAGAGCACCCCATGGGGTACGGGTTCCCACCCCTCTTCTCCTACCACCAACCTCTCAAGAGGACTTTCGGCTCACCGCATATTTACAGTGCCCCCATGCCGCACGGACACTATACATTTACAAACATTAATGTCATCTTCTCCGAGATTCGAACGCAGGCCTTTCGCCAAGGAAGTCAGCGACATTAACCACTATACCGGTTGGGTGGCAGGAATGTTGTTTTTCATTTCAAACACCGTTATATCTTCTTTTGCACGGATATGTTTAAAGTCCAGTGTAAAGTTGTACTTCTGCAACAAGTCCAGTCCGAGTATTAATTTGTCCACGATGTTAGCGGCGAAAGCCACGTGCTGGTAGGTCTCATTTCCGAAGGTAATGGTGATGTTAATTTTACCTTCAATCGGAATCTTATCACCTGCTACTGTTTGTAAAATCACACAGGGAGGAGTTCAGAGCAACGTTTCGTTTAATTCCCGAGCTACATCTGTACTTACGATGATTACATTTGCTCCCGTATGGATGATCATCTTACAGGGATGCTTATTCACGTATCCTTCGACGAGCAGTCCGTTATCTCTGCCGCTCATTGAAGAGATCTGTAGAATTTTCTCGGGAGCTCTCTCCTGTCTTCGCTCACGTACCAGTTCCTGCGGAGATGTCCTTCCAGTCTGGAATTCCAGCACGTGTTTTCTTTCCAGTATTGCTTTTATTCGGCCTTCTTAACGCCTCCCGAATCTCTCTTATTTCTTCTGTCAGTTTTGCGACATCAAAATTTGGGTTTTTTATTTGAGGCGCAGTAATCGGAGGGCGATCTTTTCGAGTCACTTGTTGAGCCGACTAGAACTTCATAACGTAGACCAAAGCGGATTTTAGGTCTTTCAGTTCTCCAATCTGAGAGCCTTTTGCCTTTCCGCGTCCTTGACTGCATCGACAAAATGCATCAGGGCCAGATTTTCGTGGATGTCAGGTGGACAGTCCGGATATGCTCGATGCGCCAACCTCTCAATGTGATCGCCAGTTCTTGAAAGCTTTTCCTGATTTTTTGCTGACGAATTTTTAACTGTAAGCGGTTACAGTCCTTTACGCATCTTCCCTCGAATCTCAGTTCCAGCGCATTCGACGGGGCGTTGAAGTCTGAAATCTAGTCTTCTGATAGGACTCCTAAGATGTCTGCAGCATCGCTTCGGAGTGATGTAGCTAACTGCGAGGCCTTCAGTCTCATTTGTTTGTTTCCGCCACGATCGAAAACTGGGTCTTATATACACTCCATGATGATTTTCCATCGTATGTATTTGATTTGATTACCGTATGAGAAGAAACTGGAAGAACCTTAAAATCTTTAGGTTCGTTCTTTGGCTCAGTTCGCTTTTCTTTCAAAACAACTACTTCTTTCCGGAACTTTCTCAATTTTTCTTCAAATCCTTCTGCTACATCTGCTATTTTGACTTCAGTTTCCTCTAACTGCTCCTTCGCTTTCTATTTCCTGTCTTCTAATTTAGCTTCGGCTTCCTCGCTGAACTCCACAATGTCGCTTCTAATCTTGATTTGCTCCACATACATCTGTTGGAGTTGCTCTGGCAGCTTTTCTTGTCCGGCCTTCATTTCTTCTTGACCCGATTTATTTTGCTCTTGATCTGAGCCTTCATCTTCTCCTGTCTCTTTTTCGTCTTGTCCGGCTTTTACAGCTCCAAGACCATCAAAGCCCTCTTGTCCTCTGCCATGGCTTTACCTATAGGCGAGTCACTGGCATTCACTCGCAAATCCCACTTCTGCCACTAGTTTTTGCTTTTCACGGGCTCTTGTATTTGGAGTGATTGATGACAACACTTGATGAAGAATCAAAACACAATTTATTCGCCAGTATTACATTGGAAAGTTCCAAAGACGAGTTACAGTCGTCCAAAAACTACAATAAAGATGCTGAAACAATCAGCAACACAGCCTTCAAGTTATAACGGTGAAGACAGCTTCACGGCAAAGCACTAAAGCACAACTCCCGATTCGTTCGATCGCTCTCAAGCTAATATCTGGACTGAAAGCACTACTACTGAACTCAACACACTCAAGCTGCTCTTCACGATAAACTGCCGCTCCGCGTACAGGCAGGGTATTTATAGCTTTTAATCTGCCTTCGGGAACATTCTCGGGAAAACCGGTAAGAATTCCTTCTAGAATGTTCTCACTCCGTCTATGGCATATCGCCAATTTTTTCGCCAAATGGGTTATTTCGCGCCAAATATGGTAACCCTGCCTTTCTTTGCTATTTCTGGCAAACCTTAGCCGCTTTGCTGGGAAGCCGTCTTACCACAGCTACGCGTTTCGCAGCATTATAAATATATTCAAACAGGTGTTATTTATATTAATATTTGTTCCGTAAATCAATTTGTAGCCATATTTTAGTACATTGAATTTTATGCCAATGTATTGCTCTAAGTACCAATTTTCATTCAAATTCAATTCATAGTGGTATCACACTGAGTATGGCAAACTTATGCCTTTTTTCCCTTTGACACCGGTGATATCATTATTTACGAACTAAACACCGCTGTGTATGCAGCCTCAGTTAGATTACTATTATGTTGCTGTACATTAATATTTTGCATACAAGTATTTACAAGTGCGTTATATTTACGTATGTATGTATGTATGTATCATCTTACATTTCTTAGTTATTCTTGTATATGCTTCCACCCTGATATTCAGTTTTCTTTCATTTAAATCTAGTAAAAATGCGTTATTCTATTTCATATACACTCACGTTTGTGAAAATTGCAACACCATGAAGGACTTTCGCGAGTGAGCTGAAATTTTCAGGAAATGCAAAGTAGCGCATGATATGCAAATGATTAGAATTGCAAATCCGTAGCGCATGCGTATGCTGAGCAGCGCCCTCTGAACGGCTGATGGATCCGAATAAATAGACGGCTGTAGCGAGGCGTGTATGGTTATCGGTGGTTATCTGCTAGTGGTAAACGTTAACTCAATCTGTACTTATGCCTCGTCGACGAAAGAGAGCGAGATTTGAACAACTTACAGAGTTTGAACGAGGGAGAATCATCGGCCTTCGTGAAGCTGGATTGTCGTATCGTGCAGTAGCCTCTCGTGTGCAGCGTAACAGCAGCACAGTGATGCGCGTTTGGAAGCAGTGGACGGACGAGTGTCGGACAACTCGGAAATCCGGGAGTGGACCCCGAAATGTGACGTCAGCTCGCGATGATAGACACCTGGTCCGCATGGCGCGGACGGACCGTACAGCTTCCTCTAGACAATTGGCAGCACTGTGGTCAATAGCTACAGGTGTTTCATTGTGTGCTTCATCAATTCGTAGACGTCTGCTGCAGTGTGGACTGCGCGCACGGACTCCTTTATACAGGATCCCCCTAACGCACGACCATCGCCGCCTGCGGCTACAATGGGCCAATCAGCATAGAGACTGGCGTGCTGATTGGCAGCATGTCGTGTTTTCTGACGAATCCCGCTTTAATTTGTGGTACCATGATGGCCGCATTCGTGTCAGACGCTATGCCGGTGAACGCCACCTTCCGGAGTGCATTATCGAACGCCACAGTGGACGAACACCCGGAGTTATGGTCTGGGGCGCCATAGCATATCATAGACGATCTCAATTGCTACGAATTGTGGGCAATCTGAACAGCAACCGGTATATCCGTGAAGTTCTACAGCCCGAAGCTGTTCCCTTCCTTCAAAGCTTGCCAGGCGCTGTATTTCAACAGGACAATGCCCGCCCTCATACTGCTCGGATTGTTAAATCCTTCTTTGCAGCGCAGCAGGTACAGCTTCTTCCTTGGCCTGCGTGTTCCCCGGATATGTCGCCAATTGAACATGTGTGGGATGTCATTGGTCGGCGTCTTGCTCGTGATCCTCGTCCTGTTGCGTCTGCAGACGAACTTTGGGTACGCGTACAAACGATATGGAATGCTCTTCCTCAGTCAGACATTCAAACTTTGTTTGACTCCATGCCACGTCGTGTAGCAGCACTTATTGCGGCGCGTGGTGGCCACACAAAATACTGATTCTGATCTCTTGTTCTTGTTTGTTTGCTTTGAACATTTAATCATTTATTTGTACCACTACCACTCAACTGTGTATTAAATTGCATTCAATTATGACGATTCCTTCTTGGTGTTGCAATTTTCACAAACGTGAGTGTATATATTTTTTAACTGGTCAACCTTGATTATAAGCTATGATAACACAGCCTTTCCAGTTTAATTATTACACTTCTCTGTCTATACCATGAATCCATTAGCAATGTCTGCATTGATTGCATGGCATTGTGTTTTCCTGCTCCCCCCTTACTACTAGTATGATATTCAGCTACCATACTTCTCTCTGTAAATAAATCAGCAGATTGTCTAGAAATGGCAGCCCTCAAAAAAATTGTGCCATGTTTTTAATATCTCAGTTTAATATCATTTTTTAAAATTTTATTTTATTAATTTCCCTCTCCCTTACTCTTCTGTCTCTTCTTTCCGCAATATAATTCATTCAGCACCATAAATGGTCTTTCATAAATCATGGAAATGCCTGTATCTTCAAAGAGCAGAAATAAGTTGCGAATTTTATTTTCTAAGCAATTCATAGCACTAGCAGTACATGTCCCTTATTACATTTCAAGACCTTTGATTATTTAATGAATTACTCGCCATTCAATACACATGTCATCTTTGTATATTCAGGCTCAGGGAACAAATCATGCAGCTCAAATTTATAAATTAGTTCTGATAATGGAGTTTCTTGGCTGAGATGTTAATTCAACTCAGTGGATGGCTGCTCTACTATCAGTGTAAAAGTTTAAAAAAAGTAAGATTTCTTATTGCGTTATTTTCAAATTCAGTGCTCATTTGATGTGGAGACTTGATAGTCTCTATCCAAATTTGTACTCGTGTACTAACTAAGAGGCTGCTGTACACAAGGAAAACTCGAAAGAACTTTTTAACTTCCTAGATAGTAAGCCTTATTGTGTCACCTATACACATGCATGGACGATCATGTGGGTTTTGGAAGCGAATGATTACTGAAAAGCGACAGAACATTTTTTTGTTTATAATTATATATAGATACGTAATTTCCGATCCTTTCTGAATTACATTCTCACGAAAATTAAATCGAGATGTTTCGTATTCTCACAAACAAAATCCTCTTCTAATATTCAAAGTGAATGAAAATTCTTCTTCGGTCCTTTTCTTAATCTTTGTAGATTTGAAGCTAAATCAGAGAATCTTAACTATGATATTTTTTTCCCAATGAGACATTTCGCTAAACATGTTGAGTCGCTCTTTATTGAAACTACTGAAAAGGGAGAATGTTGCTGTTTAATAAAAATATGTTTAATAAATATTACTTGTAAAATACCTTAATCTCTAAAACTTTATCGTTCAAAATTAGCTATAAGTTTTAACATTTAATTGAAAAATCATGAAACTGATGAGAATTGGGCGAGAACCTATATATCGTCATATTTTCGAACGTTCCTTTTCATAAAAGAAGGTGTGAAGCAACACAAAAGTGCATTTAGGTTAACCCTCAAATCTCATTTTATTTCGAGAAAAAAAATCTATAACTTGTCTAAGGGAAAGAAAAAATCCGCAAAATAATAACTGACTTTTTTATCCTTATTGATTGGGTTCAAAAATGTGTTGAAACTCTGAATCGATTAAGAATTAAATGCCCGTTAACCCTTTTTTATATTTTAGAGAATATTTTCTCTGATTTTATCCGGAGGTTTTCTTCTGATTCCGATAAATTTTATTATTCACTCTTTGTTATTTATTGTATATTGTATAAAAGAATTTTCGAAAGTTTACTTTGTGCCCTAAGATTCTAATATTTTGCTAGCTTTTATTTTAATTCTGAGTATAGGGTGTTATTATCACTTGGTGTTATTATCACTCAGAGTTATTATGCTTATTTCATTTTAAGCAAACACGCTGCTCGTTTTTGTAAGTTAAACCATTTACTAATGCATTAAAAAAAAAGTTTTCTTTTTCATTTTGACACATTTTTGATCAACTGCTTATACATAGATTTCACTTCGGTTTTTATGGCAACTAGAATCTAATTTACAGTTTTTGATTCATTTCGTGTTATATACCATTTCTATAAAATTCTTAGAAATTTTGCTTTATTTCCACAAACGTTGATCATAGACATATACATCCACTTACAAAAATTCTTTAAATGAGGAAAATATACATACTATTGTACTTTAAAATTCAAATAATCAACTTTGTAAAGATTACGAAACCACTTTTTATGTGGCCATCCAGTCCCTATAGTTATTAAATGTTCACAGTAGTTCTAACAAATGAAACATAAGACGTTTTATTCTGTACGCCAAAAATTTACCAATATATTTACTTTTAAACTCTGAGCTCTTATTCAGGGGTGATACACAAATTGAAGAGGGAAGTGGGTGCATCTGTAGGTAATTAAAAATGAAATATCTCTTAAGAAAAATATTTCTAATATTAGCAAATTAAGTGACGTTCATTGATACACAGATTACTGGGATATATTTAGATCAGAGTAAACTTTTTCAGAAAAAAGACCTTTTTTACAGGATCTTATAGAATCATGTTCTAGAAAACAGTGGCGGTTTTTGCTTTTTTACTAGCCAACTCGTAAGATTATTTACTTGAATTAAAAATTTTAAATATTTCTAGTTTAATTCGTTTCTGGTATTATAATTAGATTATGATTCTAATATAATAAAAATGTATGAGACTATTAATAAAGTAATTTTTTCTTTTGAAAATTTACAAATTACTTGCGTGGAAATTCGTTCAGCATACCACGTGTTACAAAATCATAAATTAAAGAAAGCTTTACACTAGTTAATCCCTAAAGACTATCAATGAACAACAATGAATTTGGAATTATTCGAATTTATTTTTTAACCGACCCCTCAAGCAAATATGCAGTTAAATATCTAGATCAATTTTTTTTAAGGATAGTATTTGTGCTTCATTTTTTAGACTAAGTATAAGCTTATTAAATGCAAGTAAGTATAGGGACTGAAAGATGCATAAAAAGCTAGATTTTGTAATTTTTACAAAATAGATTGTTGTAAAAACTGTACTTTTTTTGATACAAAAGATTTTTTTTACAAATAGATTTTGTAATTTTTACAAAATAGATTTTGTATTTAAACTGTCATAACATGCATATCTGTATCCCTTACAACCTTTTTATAATTTGAAGTACACATCTACAACCAACGTTTGTGAAAATAAAGAAGACCACATAAGGAATTTTGTGAGCGGTCTGTATAAATGTACTTTAGCATATATTTTTACTTGATGATGTTATAATCTTTATTTCTATCTTCATTTGCCAATTTTTATATTGTAGTGAAATGCAAAACTCGATTTTAAAGTAACCAGAATGCAACATTTTCCAACAACAACAACAAAAACATATAGTATGCTTCAGTAAAACTAACATTGCCTGACTATTACTGCCTGACTATTGCCTGACTATTACTATTCCCTGACTATTACTGAAGTAGTCAGCTTCTGCGTTAAGTAAGAAATGTTATGTAAGAGCTTCCATTTTGCATACCAGTGCCGGCGCAGTTTTGCAAAAGCAGCCAAGTTTTTATGTGTAATGTTGCCAGAACTACTGAGAGAGCACGGAGTTTTACATAAAGATGCTTACGCAAGTTAAGAGATTTTCCTTAAACGTCTCGTAATTTCATTTCAGTCCTTGTCGCAAAAGTTAATCATTGACGCAGATTAAAAGGTGGTTTGCATAGCGTTCTCCAGCAGAAAGGTGTTAGCACGGTAGTGAAGTTTCTTCGAAATGAATCAAAGGTTCCCGGGTTTGAAGAAGTTAGGTACCTTTATCTAGTAACGCTGTTGTGATTTTTTTTTCCCTTAGCGCCCGCCGTAAAGTAAGTGGCAGAGATGTGAAAGCACCACAGACATCTCCGACGAAACTTTGATGACTAGGAGCAAGTTCTGATCCCTGTTTAGTTTAAATACTCTTATCTGAAAACACTCTTCAACATGCATTTTTGTCTTAATCGTCCTTTCCAGCATGGGAATTTTATAAGTATGTTTGTTTTCAGTGACCTGCACATTTGCTATAAAACCCTGTAACCGAGTAGAGCAATATAGACGAAGTCTTACATCCCAACTTAGGCTTTTTGGAAAATCATTGGCGCAAAATTTCTAGTATTGAACGATAACGCCCGATCTCACCGAACCTTTCTAATGCATGAACATCCTTTGAATAAATTCACCAGCGCACATACCGAATTTCAGTACCACTGAACTTGTCTGGAAATCTTAGGTTGATAATCCAAGGCATATTTTTCTTTCTATGAAAAAAGAAATATAATTAACTGTATGAGTTATCACAGAACAGTCTTTTCATACATCACAAGTAGAATTTTCTAAATTATCCTTTAATTTCGCATACTGTAGTTATGTATTAAAGTATGTAAACAATGCTAAACAAACGTTAATATGATCGGTTTTAATTACGGAACCTAATTACATTTAAACCTTAAAAGAATGTAATTTCGCCAACACGTGATTCCGCTAATTTTATGTCGTAACATAGAATTGGCTGAATAACAACGAGCTTTGCCGATCGTTTGTAAATAAAATCTAATTTGTTTATGCCTAATTTGTTAATTCTGTTCTCCCATGCAATGGGGCAATGATAACTATACGTGCTCATGTACACATCAGTTCTCGTGCTTTCATCTGAAAATATCCCGTTGATCCTCTAGTCGTGTAAGTGTTTCAGATTCACAAATCAGTGACTTAAGCAGCATATCTTAAGAATTCCCGACAAAGTGCTGCGATGCATTTCTTTTTATATCCACTATATTATTTATACTTGATATATTATTTCTTTAAAAACAATACACAGTGATAGCATTTGCTGGCATCATCCTTTTATTCGAAAAGTGATTCGACAAAAAAGTGAAACAAACACAAAATTGATGATTGAGGTTCTACATTTAACTGCTTCATAACAAGAGCTCGTCTTCATAATAAGCTTATTCTCCTTACATTTAGCATAATTCCAAGATAACTTTAATGGTTATAAATGTAATATGTTGTTCTCAATAATATACCTATTTTAAATATCAGATTTCAGAAGTTTGGGTTATTTTATAATATATATTTTTTACGAAAGTCTCTGAAAAGTATCCCTTCTGGATTATCAGTTTTAGCCTAAATCTAATATATTGTTCCCATTGATATAAAAGCATTTAATGCTACAATTGAGAAGTATAGGTTTATATTTTAATATTATTTTTCATTAAAAACTATTACGGGCTTCAAGTATATCATTTCCGATTGTCCATTAAAAACTATTTTAGGTTTCATGTAAAATACCACTTCCTGTTGTCCAGTTTTACCAAAAATCTAATCAACTCTTCATATGAACGTAGAAAGCTCTAGCACGAAAAATATAAATTTTAAGCAGTTTTATATAAGAGGTGGTAAGGAAAAAAATCATCATACACATTTACACAGATAGGTAGACATTATTCTAAAATTAGTCAAAACATACTGTGGGGACCCTAATTCTTGCTTATTCACTGAAAACTCCCTATCGAATTTTTGAAGCGAAAACATTACCGCCCTTACCTATATATTTAGGTTAGCGGGAGGCAAGACAGTAAGATGACTAAATTTGACTATATATATATAATATATATATATCAGATATATTTTGCTGTAACGCTTTAATGAATTCCGTATGTGACAGTAAAATTAAGCGTTGAATGCCCTTTTATACAAGTCTTGCGATTTCCGCACTAACACTTACTTGCTGAAGAAATGAATCAGAAATGAGGAGGGAGATTCTATTCAGTCTATTTCGCAAGTATTAATTACAACTAATGCTGTACCTACTATTGCATTAGTAAGAAAAATTTATGTTCCTTCAATATTTCTCAAACTGCTTCCGTTAATTTTTTGGCGAGTTCCAAACCTTGTATTGCAACCCCAGAATCAAACAGTACGTCATACTTTCTGTTGAAACAGCCGGTCGATTTCGTGTCGCAATGTCATTCTCTCTTCAGCCTTTCGAACAGTCGGCGAAAAGCAGCGTGGAAACGAAGTAATGCGAAAAGGAGCAATATCCGTTCATTCAGTGAAATAATTGTATTCACTCTATCGGAGAATTCTTTATTCTCTTTATCTAAATTATAATCTCTTTATTGAAAAATAGAATCTATACAATACGTGTGAAATCTCTTAATCGAAAAATACTAATAACTGTATCAACAAATCAATATAAGACAATACTAAATTATCTTTTTATGTATTTAGTTTAATAAAAAATTAAAAATACGTACATAAATAAATAGAAAAAGCTGAACCTTTCTTGGCCAAAAGGAAAAATAGTGATCCGAATAATAAGCTTCGAATTGCTGATTTCTAGTTCTTTAATAAATTTCTGGAAAGAATAACATTTGAAAACAAAAACAAATCCCGCAATATTATTTAAATCTCTGTAACAGGTTGTAACAGTACAGGTAGAATATTTTTAAGTGAGCAGAGTTTAATTTGGTTTAAGCGATTATGATAAAGCACACGACGGCCAGCGGCCCAAAGGAAGAGAAGTCTTACAGGAGGACTTTCTAAGGTAAACTGATGAGTACACACGTTACACAAGAGGAAAACCACAAAAACGCCTATTCAACAAGCCCATTTACCTGGAATTGAATCCAGATCAAACTACCAGAGTTCAGTGACTTTACCGCTCGGCCGCTGTTGGCAGAGGGCATAGGGAGTGTTAGCTTCCAAGTGAAGAATGAGAAACGTGAAGCTTGATTTTATATTGTCAGAAATTTGGAGGCAAATGTTGTATTGGGTTTGGAAATTTTTAAATCAGCAGATGCACTGATTGATTTTCAGCACCAATTTCTGCAGTTGCAGATGAAAGGTGTGAAGGAGAAGAAAGTAAAGCTACCAGCCCTTGAATTGAAAGATTTGCCCCCATAGGAAAAACAGAAAGTGACAAATTTGGTAAAAACTTTTTCAGCCATGTTCGATAAGACTCCGGGGTTA
This sequence comes from Stegodyphus mimosarum, assembly GCA_000611955.2. Classification (NCBI taxonomy): domain Eukaryota; kingdom Metazoa; phylum Arthropoda; class Arachnida; order Araneae; family Eresidae; genus Stegodyphus; species Stegodyphus mimosarum. Next base: position 245,504 of record KK119038.1, on the reverse strand, counting down.
ATACATGTAATTACCAATGAAATAGGTACCACAGATATCCTCCGACTAGAACAAAGCGTTAAAGTTACCATAAGTTGTAGGAAGATACTGTTGGAGGCCATATTTAAGAAACGTGCGAAAATAAAATTCTAATTTCCACAAGATACACTAGCCCTGTAGCAAAGATACACTAGCCCAGCAATTAGCAATTTACCTCCCATATATTTTAAATCATGGTGTTCCGCTAATTACTGCAAGAAATTAAATAGAATCTTAAAATATCCCGTTTAGCCACTATCAATAATTAAAGAAATAATAAGAAAATAAAATGGATAAAATATATGGCCACGCTAGATCTTCTGGATACTTCCAAATAAGCAAGCAACCTAAGGACATGGTATTTATTAGTAAATTGGCGTATATAAGTACTGTTGTGATTGCTATTCGGCTTGTGCGATGCTTCCGATACATTCCTGAGGGCCACGGAGATTATTTTAAGGAGCGTAATAGGAAGAGCAACATTTTGCGTAATAGCCATTAGTAACACAATTTATGAGCACAACTAAGGATCTGTGCGAGGTTTTTATACTTCTAAAGGAAGAGGGTTTAAAAACGAACGCGCCAAAGTGAAAATTTAAACCAAAGAACCATTAGGTACCAAAGAACTTTGGTACCTGGAGTACAAATTATCTGAGCTGGGAATTCAAACGAATGAATCAAACATTTTGGTGAATAAAAATTACTCGTTGCCAAATACCGCAAAGAAAGTAACTTCGTTTTGAGCTTGTGCTCATACTATAAGAGCAGACACGGCCAAATTGCGGCTTTCCGTCACCTTAACTGCGGCTCACGAGATACTTGCGATCCTTTGCCAACTGAAATACGACTTGTTTTGAAGAAATATAGTTTAATTTTTTAATACAAATGGAATCTGAAATAGAAATCATGCAGTGCCACGTTCCTTTATTAATCACTAATTTAATTTCTAATATTACGTATGTAAAAATTTCATAGATTTCAAACTGTCCATTGCTGGCTTATCGTCAGAGCAACAAATACGTAAAATTACAAATAATTATATTTCTAATAATTACTCTTCCGGTTATGTTACTTTTTGAACAAATAATGGTCATCGGAATACACTGCCGCGTTACAAAAGGCTTCCACATCGAACATCTGTGCATGTCCATATAAATATGAAGAGTTACGTTCACGTTATATCTGCATTTGCGAAGGAAATTCATTATAGTAGTGACAGATATGTTTTCTTTCTATACCATTAGTTTTGATTTGCCAGCCTAAAATTAAACAACTAAGTTGAAAAATTCGGCTGGTAGATGGATGGAATATGTGTTCGACAAAGCGTTTATATACCTCGGAATGACCTACTAGATTTATTAGTAATAGCTTATGCTTGTCCAGAGTTATCGTTACGATTCAAGAGGTGGTTTCCAGAATTTTCAATGACTCGCATGAACTTGGTTATCTATGTCCGAAATTATCAGGACAATTCGAGAGATAGTTTAAAGAATTTTCAATGATGCGCATGAACTTCGTTATCTATGTCCAAAATTATCGGGATGATTAGAGAGTTACTTTCGAGAATTTTGAATGATGAGCATGAACTTCGTTATCTATATTCAAAATTATCCAAACAATTGGAGAGATAGTTTCAAGAATTTTCAATGATGGGCATGCACTTCGTTATCTATGTCCGAAATTGTCAGGACAGTTTGAGAGATAGTTTCAGGAATTTTCAATCGACGTTATCAATGAACGGCGTTATCTACGTCCAAAATTATCAGAATAGTTCCACAGATCGTTTCACGAATTTTGAATGATGCTTATGAACTTCGTTATCTGTGTCAAAAATTATCCGGAAGATTCTAGAGATAATTTCGAGAATTTTCAGTGATTACTAAAACATTCTAGCAGATTCCTTTGAAATAGCTTATCAGTCAGGGTGTTCATGGGAGATACTGATTATTCAAATACCTCTGAAATTGCAATCATATTCTGTTTTGGGTGAATTCTTCTATACTGTGCATCAATAAAAAATGACGTAAAAATAGTAATTCCAATGTTTTGGGAGAAAACGTTAAACGATTGCTTAGGTGAGGCTCCAAAGATTCGAATGATCTCAGTATGTTGTTCCTTATGTTAATTGAGTGGGAAAATAAAATTACTTTTTAAGCAAGAGCGTAAACAAGTTAATAGCTTATTTTAAAATAAATATTGTTTCTCGAATAACAGTTTCTCTGCAGTGCACGTTGACGTGCATCATTTAATTTATGCTTTCTAAAAGACTGCTTGTGAGTTAAAAAAGAACACTCAATTTTCTTTTAAATAATGATTTGTAATTGATTCAAGTAACATTTTTATGTAACTGTAGAACAATGAAGTAAACCAATGAATTGAAAGAAACTTTACATGAATTGAAAGAAACATTTTACTTCTACTAAAAAAAAGAAAGAAAGAAAAGAAAAAAGAAAAAAATATGAACGGAGAGGTATAAAGGAAATCAGAAGAAAATATTTGGTTTCTCTACCTGAAGAAAAACGCTAAGTTGCCCAGTATAAGAGTTATAGATTTTTATTTTCTCGGTACATAACTTTTCTGAGCACAGAACGGTAGATATACACTGCTTGACATTGAAAATGCAACACCATGAACGAGTGGTCAGAAATTTATGCAAATTTTAGAGTAGACGCACGTCACTGAGTTATGCGAATGATGTGAAATGCGCAGCTCTCCGACGCACGTGAAGTAAGATATAAGGGAAGGAACGTGCAGAATGGGCAATATTCGTGTCGTTATTTCTGCCAGACGAATTATCGAAGAAAGTTGGTTTTTGTCCCGGAGGATACGTGTAATAGGAGACAATGTCAGGCCGCCGTCAAAGAAAGCACTTCCAGCAGATAGACGATTTTACGAGGGGTATGGTGATCGGACTGAGAAGGGTCCTTAGGCCAAATCGCAGCTGATACCCACAAGGATGCGAGCACGGTGCATCGGCTATGGCGAACATGGTTGGAACAAGGGAATGTGGGAAGAAGGAGGGGTGCAGGTGCAGCCAGAGTGACGCAGCACTCGTGGATCGACGCATCCGCCGACAAGCTGTGGCGGTCCCGCAAGTCACTTGTACCGCGATTCTGCAGCATGTGCAAGATACCCTGGATATTCCCGCGTCGATGAGAACTATTTCCCGTCGATTGGTTGAATGTGGCCTGCACTCACGGCGTCCGTTAAGAAGACTGCCTATGACCCCACAACATAGACGCCAACGTTTAGAATGGTGCCGAACTGGAGCGATGTGGATGACAGAATGGCGAAACGTCGTGTTCTCAGATGAGTCACGCTTCTGTTTATCCAGTGACAGTCGCCGCATACGTGTGTGGTGTCGACGTGGAGACATATCTAATCCGGCAGTAACTGTGGAACACCTCACCGCGCGACAACGTGGCATAATGGTTTGGGGCGCTATTGCTTACGATTCCAGGTCACCTCTAGTTCGTTTTCAGGGCACTACGACGGCCCAACGATACTTGGATAATGTACTGCGGCCGGTGGCAATCCCCTACCTTCATCAACAACACAGTGCTCGCAACTGCCAACATGCTCTGCAAGGTATACAAGTGCTTCCCTGGCCACCGTACTCTCCTGACTTGTCACCAATCGAACATGTGTGGGATGTGATTGGACGCCGTTTGCAGACTCTGCCCCTGCCTCGTTCAGAAGACGAACTGTGGCAAATGGTTGAAAGGGAATAGACAGCCATCCCTCAGGACACCATCCGCACTCTTATTGACTCTATGCCTAGACGTGTTTCTTCGTGCATCGCTGTCCGCGGTGGTCCTACATGCTACTGAGCCGACGCCGTTCTCGCTCTGTATTCTGACTATCATTTTGAAATAAAGATCACTTATTGCTGCTTGCTGTCTCTGTCTTTTTTCCAAATTTCATCACTTTCTGACCACTCCTTCTTGGCGTTGCATTTTCAATGTCGAGCAGTGTAAGATGTATTTATTCATGTTTATATGTAATCATGTTAATCACATATTCATTACTTTACTTGAAAAGTTTCTTTACATTCAAAACCTGTCTCATTATTTTTCAACCGATATAAATTTGGAGGCTGATAAAATTCGCTGTACCGTATGAGCGTCAAGAGTCCTGGACTCACAAGAAGCAATAATGCGGGACTTACGAGAAGCAATAGTAGCAAACCCAGAGTTCAAAAACATTTACGCATATTTAAAATATCCTGATAATTTTCAACATTTTGATATCACTGATATTAGAAACAGAGCCGTGAATAATGAATTCTTAGATAGCTTCCTGTTTTATTTAAAAGGAACAAATAAGAGCATGGAATTACGACCAGTTATCCCATTAAAGGAATTAAGATGAAGATAGAACTGTATTAATAGTAGAAGCCTACAACTGGTATATTCTATTAAATGAAATTTACTGGTTATCTTTTAGCTTATTTTTTGATAATGAATTTCCATCAAATATGAAATACATGCAGCTCATTTCAGCAAAATAAATTATTTCCTTCGAAATAATAACTTTCATGCAAATCAGTGATTGCTTTGAGTGAGATGTTATAACTATTGTCATGAAATAATGAGAAAATAAGAGTTAAATTTCCCTCTGTCTAATTCAGGAAAGAAGAGTATGACTTGATTTTATCTTCTTCATTTGCTCTTTGGCAGCTGAGACTGTTGGTTCGGTAAAACCATCGAAACTAGTTCTGCGAAATTTTGCAAATATAAAGCTGATTTCTTTGTTGTTTGATCTCTAAATTAGTATTTGTTTGGCGTGTTATTTTACCTTAATTACGGGAGCCCCAAACAAGCCGATTTTTTGTTTTCTTTTTTTCCACGTGGTGTGGTCGCCATTTTGCGGTTGTATGAGTTTCGAAGCCCCAAACAGGCTGATTTTTTTATTCGTTTTTTTTTCCACGTGGTGTGTTCGCCATTTTGAGAGTGTATGATTTCCGGTAAGTGTTTTGCCAATATTTTAAGTTTGATTTATGTTCCACACATTTTAATTTTTCTCATTTGATATTGTGCTTTGCCTATCTGATCTCATGCTTTCCAGTTGCAAATAGTTTGTTTTGTATTCATTTTCAGTGTGAAATTTTCCCAATGTTTTGAGATTTATTATTGGTTAGTTAAGTTATTTTTATTTTCTTCATTGTTTATCGTGCCTACGTCCATTAAATTATTATACTTCTTCCATTAGTAATCGTTTCACTAAATTACGCCTGAAACAACAGAAATTTCTGAATCACCTTGACTTTTTACTATAGTGTAAACGTAAAAAATGGATCCCCAATTTCATTCAAATCAAATCTAATCAAAACTCTTCCACTCGTGTTTCAATAATTCTCTTAACCTGCAAACTTGCCTTGCTTCGGTCCATCATAAGGAATAAGCTTTGAATTATCACTCCTTTCAACACTCAATTGCCGCAGCAGGGGTCCCTGCCCAGCTAAGGGAGCATTTGAAAAGATTTTCCTCTCCCATTGTGTGGACTTCTTATTCAACTTAGGGCATTTAAACCTTAGCGTTTCTCTTTCATTCCTTTAGCCATTACTTTTTCTGAATTGTTCATTGTTTCTTAACGACGATGTGGAGGTTATTGCTTTAATTAGCAAAGGTACTCCGTAAGCCCTCGCCTTGGTCCTTGGTCATAAGGAATGTTAAAAAGTTAAACGTCAACAGTTATCCAGAATTGAACTTGAGCTGTATAAGCTTCATTTGGAACTCGCTAATTCGAATCCAAAATTCACTATCATTGCACAAAAGTCTTGGTAGAACTGAAAATATGGTTAACCGTCATAAAAACACCCTTGCATTTAAATTCCAAAAACTTCTTTTACGGTCTTCCAATTTAAGTAGTTCAAAAAATCTTCCCAATGTAAATATTAAGCCAATAGTTAATATTTCTAGTGTTAGTTTATCAGAAGAACAAGAGGGAATTCTGAAATATAATTTTAATTTCTTACAAACCTCAAAACCCTCGATTCCAAAGATTTTGGCTCCTATTTAAAAAGCTTTGAAATCTAGTAAAGTTTCGGATACACAGAAAGAAATTATAGGGCATCTTACCGCCTATTAATGTGAAATTCAACAATAAGCCTTTGAAATCAAATCTAAACTCGAGAGAAAGAGCTACAATGCGCGAAATTCATTCTAACCCAGACATACCATTTTTAAGGCCGACAAAGGTGGCCAGACAGTCGTCATGGACAGGAATACTTACATCGATGGTGTCACTAATCTCTTAACGAAGGATCATATAATCCAGTCCCTAAAGACCCTTCACCTTCGGACCTCTCAAAAATAGAAACTGCGATCAAATCTTCACAAATCCTTTGGACACTAACTTAAAACAGTCGCTTATCCCATATGCTGGGAATTGTGCCACATTATATGCTCGTCCCAAAATTCATAAAAGTAGTATTCCTTTCCACCCTATTGTATCAAATTTAGGCACTGCTTCGTACCCCTTAGCTAAATATTTAGTTTCTAGATTTTCAACTTTATTGGATAATAACATTTACACCATAAAAAATTCAATAGAGCTTGTAAAAAAAGTTAAATGCATTTCTCCCAGGAATTTACTCATTGTTTCTTTCGATGTAAAACCATTCCTCACCAACGTTCCAGTGGACGGCGCATTAAGATGTCCAGAAACCAGACTTCGTGAATTTCCTTTCTCCTGCATCGAAATTGATGAGCTAATTTCCCTCACTGAACTCTGTTTGAAACAACCGCATTTTGTTTTCCAAAATAAGTACTGCAATCAAACTGAGGGATTAGCCGTGGGAAGCCCTCTTAACCCTATCCTGGCTGATATCTACATGCATTATTGTGATTCAAAATTATTTGAAACTTTAAATTTCCTGGTATGGTTCCGCTATGCAGTTGATACTTTTACCCTATTTGATGGTAATAAAGATGATTTAAATAAAGTTCCTTCAATAATTAACTTCATTGATCCTGCTATTCAGTTCACTTTTGAACTTGAGATGTGCAATTCTCTTCCGTTCCTCGACATTGTGGTCACACGTAACACATCCAACTTCAGTACTACGATTTACCGTAAGCTTTCATCGGTTTGCCATCCACCACGTTTCAAATCATGTCATCCCGGACGCGTAATGGCAAACCGCACTTTGAGTTGATCAATGTTAACGAATTTCGCTTACTGCGCATGCTCAGTAGTGTACCGTTGACGTGGGAGAAAATACTGGCGAATAAAAATAAACAACCCTACACAAGCCTGCTCATCGTGTAGGCCTTAGCGACTCTTTACGATTGCAATACTATGGACACTTTTTTTGGGCTCATTGCATTCGCTTCTGTTTCATTTCATTTTGTTCATAAAGATTACATTTAATATCAGTTCTTTGTAATAATTTCTTTATTCAGTCATTTAAACTAGATATATTCCTTAAGTTTTAATTCAGTCATTTAAACTAGATATATTCCTTAAGTTGTTAAAGTATTTATGAATGGAACGCGTGGTAAATAATCGATCGCTTTTATTCCTCTGAAGTACAATCAATAAACAACATCATGTAATGTTTTCTGTTTTGTAATCCTTCTTAAACGAAAATTTGAGGAGTTTACAATCGATATTTACACTCTAAGTAATGAAGCAACGTACAACCTAACAAGTTTTAAAACCCCGAACTGTTTACGTTCAGATAACAGAATATTAATCATGTACCATATTTATCTTTTTGTAAAATTACGCCAGAGTCGTAAATGCGCCAAATTCTCTTCTAGGCATGCGCAGTGTGCGTAATTCGTTTAACATTGTTCAACTGAATGTGCGGTCTGCCATTACGCATCCCGGACTAAACAAAAGTTAGCTTCATTTTATTTCTTTGTTTTCCGTGCACTTCAAGTTTGCTCATCCAAATTGGCTCTTGATCAAGAACTAAATCATTTAAAAGCAGTAGCTATTGGCAGGGGCTTATCATCCAGCATTATAAATCAAGCAGTTAAAAAATTCTCATCTCACCACACCAAAAGGCACACTCTTGCTTTAGGATATTGTAAGAATTCAGTTGTCGTTCCTATCTTTCCATCAATTAGCTATAAAATTGAACGTATTTTACAGAATTTAACTTTCAGGTCGTTTATTCTCTTATGAATAAAATTCCGAGTTCCATACTTAAGGATGCCATTCTGTATATGAATTCCTGAGGTATTTACAGGATTCCTTGTCAGTGTGGTTTAATTTACATTGATCAAACTAAGAAAGCCTTAAAATTTCGCGTCAAGGAACATGAGGCATATGTTAGGAAAAAGGAAACACAGAATTCCTCTGTTGCCCAACATAGTTGGCCCGAAACTCACACTTTCGGTTTTTTTGCAGCCAAAATTATTCAAAAAACATCTTCCATTAGTGAACTGGATTTTCTGGAGGCGTTTCACATTAAAAAAACTCTTTCTGTTCTAGTTAATGACCCTAATTCCAATCCATCTTGCCTTTAAGGAAATTATGTTTTGTTTTCTTATTTCCTCAACAGATGGCGCCAGTAGCTCAACTTCAGTCATTCTTACTCTTATGTTATCCTATCTCGTTCATATGCTCTTTGGCAGCTGAGGCTGATGGTTCGGTAAAACCATCGACACTAGTCCTGTGAAAATTTGCAAATATAACTCTGATTTTTTGTTGTTTGACTTCCAAATTACCATTTGTTCGGCGTGTTATTTTACCTTAATATGACTTAATTAAAATTCAGAGTATCTTTTGGAATATGAAATTGAGAGAAGTAAGATAAAGCGCAGGGCTGAAATGGAACCAACTGTTCTGCCAAGTGATTTAACGAAGTTTAATAAATTAAAAATCAACCAGCTCATGTAAATAAAAACTCTCTGGGTTTCGAACGATTGTTTTCATTTACATTTTCAATAAAACTAGTATGCGCGTGAACCCAATGAAAACAGATTTCATGCCTTTAGGCAAAGGAAAAAATTTATATCATTAATCAGCATATATTTTTCTGTAAGTGCATATAAAGCCTAGAAAAAAGACAAAGAATCTGAAAAAATATAAAATGAATGCGGACTACCAAAGTTATCTTCAATCAAATCCCATCGGTTATAAGATATTTCTTCGCCTTCTTAGCATGCCTTCCTGGTGTAATAGTCACCACGCTCGGCGCGTATTTCGAGAGGTCCGAGGTTCGAGTCCCGGCGAGTGCATTGCTCATTTTTCAACTATTCCTGCTTCAAAAACACCTAATATCCCTACAGTGGCGCCCGAACTGAAAATGATGGTAGATGATGATTCTCCACGATCAGGGTTCGGCAATTGGGTCCTCTAATCCCTAGTGGCCCTTTAAAAAGAGGAGTATATAAAGTATTTCTCCCACCTTCTTAGCATGCCTTCGTGCTGTAATGGTGAGCCCGCTCAGGGCCTATTTCGAGAAGTTCGAGTCCCGGTGAGGGTATTGCTCAGTTTCCAAGTATTCCTGCTTCAAAAACATCTAATGCCTCTACGCGGTTTAGATAGAAAGTTCCTTGTCATGATATATGTGTCAGTTAAACCGAATACTAATCTTATTTACTAGATGTATACAATTTTTATTATAAAATTCAGAAATGTCAGTATAAAAAAAGAAACCTCCGCATTTAACATGGTTTACATGTCTCATTCTTAAAAGAAATTTATCGTAGTAAGATTTGTACAGTATCAAGAGGGGTGGCACGCCGGCCCAGGCACAAACAACTTAAGAGTCGAGGTGGTTTTAAAGCAGCGTGTGGCCGCCAATAATCAGCTTCTTAGATTGTCAATAATTTCATTCTTAGACACTGCAATCTCGCTGTACTGGAACCCTAAGTCTCCATATCATACAAAATTATAAGTCGAGTACATTTTTATAAATGCTATGTACAGCATCTTTCCTCAGGCCAAAGTTGCGTAAGAAAATTTCTTTTATAAAAATGGAAAACTGCATCATTTCTTCTATGCTCAACAATCTATCATTGCACATGTATAAGTTTATTATTGATAACAACACCTAAATATTTCAAAGATTTAATTGATAGAGCTGTTTTTTGTTCAAATAGCAATCTTGGCGATCTAGTAGTTTTGCAAGATGCATACAGAAATGCAAGAAATCAGATTTTTTTAAATTAAACGTGTTGCTGTCTTCATTACTCTAATTGTAAGGGCATTACACAACAAACTAAAGAGTATTCAATTTTTTCTCATGAGGTTATCAGCTAAAGTATAAAGCAAGTCAACGGCATAACAAGACACTTTGGTAATTTGTTCAATGGGACACGCGCAACAAATTTATTTACGTTATTACGTTAAATAAGGTTCCAAAACATTGGAGCACTTCACGACCATTGAGAGCAACCCTTAAAAATTATATGAATAATTCTATTCCCACTTTTATCAAATTCAGAAACAATTTGTCTATCATAAAAATAATCCAGTAAAATCATACCAATTTTTCCAGGAATTTTCAATTGTTTTATTGCATACATCAGGGAGGGGCACTTAACAAAATTGAAAGCTCCCGTGACATAAAACTAAACAACCACAACGTGTTCATCAACTCTTTTTTTCCTATGTCATATTCATAAACCTGGGGGGATGTTTTGGTGGTCACTTTTGTGAGAGTGACGTCAGGTTACTCCAAGTTGTGTGGCTGCAGGTAGCGTATCTGACTCCAATTAATGATTAGGTACTGTTGAGAGATTACGTAATTCTTACTGCATTTGAAACTCAAAATACATTTAATACAAATACAAGAAGCTCTTTA
>KK119038.1:223806-234468 GCA_000611955.2 Stegodyphus mimosarum | reverse complement strand
AAAATCTTTATATATATATATATATATATATATATATGTAATAATAAATAATGTAAGGAAAAGACGGAGCAGAGTCCATGCGTAATAGCTATGTTAGATAAAGAAACCTGCAGTCGAGGCGGTTTTCAATTCCATTTTTATTTTCCATTTGACGTTTATGGCCACAGTCACTTAGCACTCTAGTCGTGCTTATTCAAGAACATTTTCATTTTGGAAAGTATTACGATAAGAAGCGCGCACAACGAAATTGCGAAGAAGCAGTGAAGAGAGAGCAACTGAAGTGCTTAGTTAGCCAATATGGAAGCACACGAAGATAAAAGTTTTGGTTTGAGTAGAAAGTTTCAGTTTCCAATTATTACGTCATCAGCGCTGCGCAGGCCGTGCAAAATGGAATGAGCTAGAAATGACGCAGTCCAGAGAATTTATTACGATTTTTAAAACAGAGAGAGAGAATTAAAGGGAATTAGGGGTTAATTTAAATTATAATTTTGATTTACATATATTTTATCTTACATATCCTCCCTTCAAACAGAAAAAGGCGCGGCGACAGAGAAGCCTTTTTAGAAAAAAGCATTAAAGCAGTAGCAAAAGAAAGGAAAACACAATAGTGGAAAACAAAATTATAGATTTTTGACCTAAATAATTTGTTAACATAACAGATCTTGTAAATATCTTTTTTCGCGATAAATGCAAATTGAAAGTCTGCAAGCTCATCTTTCTGTAAAATCATTGAACTTTTTCACCTAATTTTTTCAAGAAACACTGGAAAGTTCACAGTTCTGTAAAATTCTTGCTTGACTGTCAAACATAATATTTTGCAGTTCTTAGCTTGAAAGTCTTTCATAATAATTGATATTCCCAATACAAAAACCACAATTTTCTTTTACAGATTCATGAAGTTTGAATCAATTATTTATAAAATAATCCATATTTTCTTAATTGTAAAGCAATGTAGAATGGATTTGAGAACTTAATACATAGTACGTAACGAAATTCAGTACAATAACAAAATAAACTTTGATAAAAATGGGCAAATCCTCTACAATGTAAATCAGCGTGACAACTTGCTGATGGCTGTGGGATGCTTAAATACAATTACACATAGAAGTCTCCGTTCCTTAATAAAGGTAACTGACCTCTAGTATTGTATAATTATCAAAGTTTACACTTATAATTTATGGCCATAAAAATCTTCAAATTAGATGAAATGAAAAACAAATATACAAAAATTACACTGCTCTACAATAATAATATAGACTATATAATTTTGTGAGCATAAAATAAGAAAATAAATTTCATAATGATATCTATTTAGGGAACGCTTTTGAAACTTCTTAAATATAAAAATTTCAAACACATTCATTAACACTACAAAATCGCAAAAAATTTCAAAATTTTATAATGTAATTAAATTTTTATTTGAAACATCATTTGAAATAATATACTATTATTATCGAAATTTCTAATTTATTAATTTTGTACAAACTGGAAGACCCCACAGCTTTCTCTTAATACGAACATATCCATCTTACGGGCAAATCCACTTAAAACTGACTCATGTAATAAATATTATGAGTGGTTACGGGTTGCTTTGGCAGTTGCTTATAAAGGCCTCCGTTCCTTGTTTAAAGGCAACTGGCCTTTTTGAACTGCACTAAAACATTCCATTAACAGATCAAAAAAATTAACCACACTCCATTATAAAAAAGTATTATATATGCGAAAAAAATAAAAGTGGGAGCCTTCAAAGTTTATCTGAACATATTATGACCCTTGAATTTTAAAATTAGTTAACATAATTCCACACTACTTATGATTTCTATAATATTACTGAAAAACACTCTTTCTTTATCATATTTTATACTAATGCTTCATAATTATTTCATTCACTCAAAAATTATTATCAACAATTCAAAATTTTCAACATAAAATCAAAAATATAATTATTTACCTTAATATCCTTCACTATAAATAGCTTAAATAGCTTAAAATTCGTTACTTAATTTTCTCACACATACTTATGCAAAATTAGAAAAATTACTGAACAAGAATTTCACAGTTTTACAAAACAGCATAACCAAATTGCTGAAATTTTAAGCAAAATTAAAATGAAAATTATAGAATCCGCGGCTTATTAAATAATTTTGTCTCGTTCCTGAGTTAAATTCACACAAAGATAACAATTTTTCAGCTGTTGATTGAAGAAGTGCTATTAGAAAAAACGAAAGCGCAAATAATTTTCTGTCACACATGCTTGCAAGCACAAAGTCAGATCCACTGTAACCTTGAACCCACTGTAAAGCTGAATCTCCTAAGAGGTTATTCACTGATGAGTTAAGCACTTTTCTTTTTTTTTTTTTTAAATATTAGAGAGATGGCCAAAGCAAATTGGATATTCCTTTTTACTAGACATTCGACTTCTGGATTTATCGAGAGATTACTTTCATTCTGTAAACACTACTCGTGATTATTTTTTGAAGCACTTGCAAAACACCACAGCAGAAGGATGATAGTTTATTTTTTAAACACTGAAAAAAACAAATTTGATGATTCACTTCTTTCACATTGCCTTTGAATTTATCACAAAATGATGACTTGAAGAGGTGAATTAAGTTTTCCTTTGAGGTCTTGGGCTACTGGTAAGCATCCTGTCGACTAAAATGTAATAATAAATAATGCAAGGAAAAGACGGAGCAGTGTCCGTGTGTAATAGCTATGTAAGATAAAGAAACTTCCAGTCGAGGCGGTTTTCAATTCCATTTTTATTTTCCAGTTGACGTTTATGGCCACAGTCACTTAGCACTCTAGTCGTGCTTATTCAAGAACATTTTCATTTTGGAAAGTATTGCGGTAGGAAGCGCGCACAACGAAATTGCGAAGAAGCAGTGAAGAGAGAGCAACTGAAGTGTTAAGTTAGCCAATATGGAAGCACACGAAGATAAAAGTTTTGGTTTGAGTAGAAAGTTTCAGTTTCCAATTATTACGTCATCAGCGCTGCGCAGGCCATGCAAAATGGAATGAGCTAGAAATGACGCAGTCCAGAGAATTTATTACGATTTTTAAAACAGAGGGAGATAATTGAAGGGAATTAGGGATTAATTTAAATTATAATTTTGATTTACATATTTTTTATCTTACATATATATAATTCATAGATAGCATAGACAGGTGTTTAAATGAATTATAGTCCTCGTAGTGTGAGGAGTCTGCTAACGAAGGTCTGTCTAGTCGAGAGATCAAGAACATTGCAGGTGTCTCTAGTCGAGAGTTCTAGAGCGTTCTTCTGATGTTATTCCTATGGCGAAAATCTTCAAACTGAATTAGCCACGCCTCCTTAATTTTACAGTAGCATTTTACATCCTCTGATTCGTTATATCTGGAACGATATCAGAGGAAAAATCAGATCATTGGTTCGTCACCCCTCCTGAAATCGAGAGGCTTTGCCGACAGACACGGTACAGAACGCTGAAATCTCCTGACACTAGTTGTGAAGTTATGTCTCTGCAATGTAAAAAACATGTCGTGTGACACGTCGTAATGGCTGGGAGCAGTGAATTGCAAGGACCGCGCACACAATTTACTTATCTCTGTGTGGTCCGCCGCAAGTCAATGCAATGTCAGTTCAGTTGATCTCCCAGCATGAAATTAAACTAGTAACCAGGAATGGAATGATCTTTAACAAAGAAATACGTTAGCCGATTCCTAATCAGTTCATTCAATATCTTCCCTAGAATTTTTAATACAAAAATAGCACGATAAGTATATGTCTTTCTTAAAATTAATATCAATTTACCTATTTTCCATTGTGACGGAAATTTCACAATACTCAAACATTCATTTTATAATAAAAGTGAAAAGTCCGAATAATCAAAATATAATTTCTCCATCATATTATCATTCAAATAATCAAGGCCAGGTTAACTTAACTACAATCAAGTCACTTTCCATTTTAATAAAAGGTTTCTCATTTTCGTTATTATTTGTCTCCAGAATGTCTCAATTTAATATTGCATCCTCTGGAGTCCCAAAATCTAACATATCAAAAACTATATGCATTACATTATCTTCAGAATCACAATTCACATTATCCAAAGTAAGTGTAAATGTCACGGAGCCCTCGTCTTACCCGTTGTCATTCTTGAAGATACCAACACGATAATAAACTCCATTTATAAAGTACCTAATACACTTGTGGTCATATTTAGTCTCCTTAAATCATCTCCTATACAGGGCTGATTCTTTCTTATGTTTTAATTCTTCTCAACTTTCTTAGGACTTCACTTAGTACGTCTTTTGTCTGAAAGCTCTTGCTAAATACGAATACCACTAATGACCAAGACCAACGGCAGTTGCTAAACGAGATTGTATCATGTCTCTTGAATTATTGCTTTTTCCAGCCCATGACTTCCTAAAGTACTGTGCCGTGGTTTCTCCATAGGGATTGAAGCGGAGGACACGAAAGAAAAAAGGGATAACCGTTTGTCACCTTTAGCAAACATTTCTGGAACGAAGTGTTTCTTGCACTTTGGGTGTTAACAGTTCAATGAAACGTCTTCGGAGAAGCTCTTCTTTAAGGGCTCCGATCTTTCTTTTATATCTATACAGTTCATGAATACACCAAGAAACGGTTGCATCTTTCTTACCTTTAACGTCCGGACGTTAACCTTGAATACACTTGAGCTTTTTCTCTTACAGTAGGCGCTGTTTAATATAATATAATCAAGTTGTTCGTGACTAATTTTCATAATATTAAGCGAATTGAAAGATACATCTTTCAAAATATCAATAAAATTTAACTACTTTAATATAAATAAAACTAGAAAATACCTACTTTAACAGCATTTTAATTAGGAAAAAAGTCATGAATAATTTATTGTCTGGAACTGTTACGCAAAAGTTCATTAATGAACTGTTCATGTCATAATAGTGTCAGAGCCGTTCACGGCACCAATGTTATATTAGTGCTTTTGAGAAGCACCAAATATAAACTAGAGCTTTTAGTGGTTAGTACATTAAAACAAATCAATTAAGTTGCGTTGTGATTATTGATTTAAATACCCGAACAACCCAATGATAACTGATGTGTATCATGTATAAGCAAACCTGTTAATAAAATAAAACATCATACTAAATTTATAAGTCAAACAGACTTTTATTTTACTTTTAAAATTAATTTAAACTACTAGCAGCGAGGTTTATGCTTCCAGCAGTCAAAATAAAATATTGTACATTTTAGCATATTAATATTAGAATCAAGCATATCTTAATTACAAATGAAAATTAATTGATAATTAACTCATTGCACTTATATTCATATAATTTTTTATTTCTCAGTATTAACCCCATACGATAAATGAATAAACACGAATTTACACCTTTCTAACTTGATTTTGAAATCAATTAATAACTTGAATTAAATTTAATGATTCAATAAAATTCACTAAAAAGAAATAACTTATCTTTTGAAATCCAAACAGGTGGAAGCCGCACAAATAGGATTAAGGTAATCATATGTCGAGGAAACATCAAAGTCTATGAGCAGACGGCAGGGAAAATTTTTCGGCACGGACGGAGAAGGTAATGCATAACTGGTTAACTGGTTAGACGTAGAAATTCACTAAAGATGACTGACGGCTTCTTCCAGTAACGTGACCTCAGCTCCACGAACATGGGGGAAATAGAAGAGGAACAAGGCGACATCCGAGTTGAATCTTCTGGCCACGAAAGGAGGAACAAATGGCCATACGAAGGTCATGCTGAATCAGCAAGACGTACAGGAACCAAGACGAAGATGAACCATACTTCCATGGTGTAGAAGCACATGTTAACGGATGTTATAGTATCAACAAGATGTAGTGGACCACAGTAGTACCAAGACGAAGATGAACCATACTTCCATTGTGTAGAAGTACATGTTAACTAATGGTATAGTAATATAACAAAGCTTCCTTCGAGAGTAAACTGGGTATCTAAGAAGGAAGCATATTATTGCCTCTCATACTTAGATTCCGCAGCAAAGCTTTCACAGGAGGAAAAGAGAGCGCAAGAGTGTTCAAGAGATGAAAAAATCCTGTGCATCGGCTTATTTTTACAAACCTTTACCAACAGCGCCAAAACTCACTCAAAAGGTTGACAATTCCTGGCAAAAACGCCCCGAAGAAAACAGTATAAAAATTCTTGCTTTTCAAAGCGTTAGTTCAACACCTTTTCCTCGCATCGCCAGAAACTTCACCAATCAAAATCCCCTGTTGACAGTAAACAAGAGTAAATCTAGCACTCAGCCAGAAGCCTTCATCGCAATTCACCCCAAAGCAGCTTAAAAATGACAAGATAGCAATTACACCAAATCCTACGAAAGCTACAAAATTCAATTAAATGAGCATGTTTCACAAACTAATTAAGCTATCAACTTAAAAGTATTTTTAAATTAAAGTGCAAGTTTTTCTGTTTCTTCTAGTATAAGTTATAAATATGTAAACTCAAATTACATATTTTAAAATCCGGGTTATATCACGAAAATCACACCCATTTTCATTATCTACTGCCAAGCGCGTTCCGAAAACGAAAGTAACGAATTTACTATCTAAAATACAAAACTCCCATTAAAGTAAAATAGATTAACACAGAGATTAAATAAAATGCACATTGTGTAGCATAATTTAGAATATATATTAATTAATTAATTAACTTAATTTCGCTACACAACATTCATATTCATAATGTTTCAGAAAACTATTTGATCGATGCTGTACCCTAATCTTAATATTCGCAGAGTATTGCTTATCTCAGCAATTGTAGGGAATTCACCGATTTCACCATCTTCTACATCAGGAAGTTTATCACATGATGTACTTGGATCTGTTTCAGAAGGCGATAGGCAGCTATCTTCTGTCACTGATGCTGCAAGTTGCGTTTTTTCATCAATATCCACTCAAGAGTTAAATTCCTTACAAGTCTTGGCTGCTTTTAACTCTTCAGTTTCTTTTATTTCCTTATTCATAAAAAAGTTGGCAATAGTTCTTTATTCTCCTTTCTGAAACGCGGTTCCAAGACTTAAATATTGCTTTAAATCAAAATCAAGATACTTAACAGCATGTCTCTATCATTTAGAGATTTCTGTACTCTATTTCGTTATTATCTGGCGATTTTTATCTTCTTTTTAACGACGGTACTTCAGTTTAAAAATTTCATGCTTAACATTTTGATAACATTACCGACTCGTTGATCATAGTAAGGGATGTATTTTTCACGCATTTTCGTAAACAAAAGTCTGGGTAAACTTCAGCAATTCGATAACAATACCCTAATGACAACATTAACCAAGATCACCATAAGCAGTGCTTAGTATATATCATTTTCAAGCTGATCAACAATTCCATCAGTATTCATCAAGGTCTGTGCATTATGCAATTGATGAGTCTATATTAGATTTATATGCAGTTGATTAGTCTGTATTAGATTTATATGTTATTCTAAATTTCTCGAGCTTTCGAAAATCGCGCATATATCCTCTAAACAAACTGGAACCTGACCAGAGTAATTAAGTCATTAAAATATATTTATTGTCATTAAGCAATTCCACGTTGAGGGTACCAAGTTTTACCTTATCAATCTCAAAAGACTGCAATGTCATAGACAAATTTGTTCACCCTATTCCTACAGCAGCGAAAGATTGTAACAAAATCCATCTTATTTAACAAAATCAAATTATTATATTAAAAAAAGCGTCCACTAAAAAAGTTCCTGATAAAATGCTGGTTTTGCTTCTATTGTGACTTGTCTGACAATAACATTAGGACAAACCCACGAAATTCAACATGGCAAGGAGTGCAAGACTGCGTCTGTCGTTGGCAAGGACCTTCAGCACCATACAGGTGACAGTACGACTTGTAGAGTCATTAGGTTATTTTGATGCAGGAGACGTGAAAAACGAGCAATGCCCTCGCCGGGACTCGAACCGGGACTTCTCGATTAAGCGCCGAATGCACTACGGTTACACCATGAATGCATGCAGAAAAAGAGGGAGAAAATATCTTATAGTCTTTGCTCAGTCTCGCCCCTAGTTTTGAAGGAGAACGCCCAGTAACGCCACCGAGGAGGCTTCCGACCTAAGGCCAAAAACAAAACGGAATAATGCCTACTCGGCGGAAACAAAACGGAATAATGCCTACTCGGCGGAAACAAAACGGAATAATGCCTACTCGGCGGAAACAAAACGGAATAATGCCTACTAATAAAATCTACTAATCAACAGCCTCCACCACCAAGAGGAAAAGAGTCTACAGACCAATGTACTTAATCAGATGGTCAGTGGTCATTTGTGGCGCAGTTAGAGAAGGAAACTAAGACATCTTGCATACAAGCATCTACTAATTCATTCTAGAAGTTGTAGTTTAATTTAAAGGTGTTAAATCGAAGTAAAAGGTTGGTAAGATTATTATTGATGACAATTTACGATCAGAATTGAATAGAATATACTAAAGCCAACACTAGTTAATATTATTCCAGCAAGTTCTAATCCAGAGTTTGCAAGTCACTACGATTCTTACAATTCTCACTACGACAGTCGTTTTACAATGTTTGCAATTCACTATAAGCATTATTTATTTACTTAGACTCAACAATCTCTCGTGCTTCCCTCAGTCATTAACAAATAATTTTTGTATTCAATTACTTATCAAATTTAATTAATTTAATTGAGATTTCCGATTTTTAGTATGATACCAATCAATTTTTGCACTGATATTTCCTCTTATTGAGCCCAATCCAATTTTGATAAATAAACGCTATGCGGTTTGCTGCATGACATGCATATAATATACAATAAACGCAATACACTTCAATAGAATACAGTACATCTACTATATACCATATATGCAAGTACACTTGCAATGTACGTTCAGTACGAGCTTCTGGTTAACAATATGCTATTAAAATACAAAACATATACAATATACCAAATACTTGCAATTTACAATATATAGGTAATATACGCATACAGTATACACATAACGTAAACTGTTAAATACCTATTGATGCATAAGACCTATGCAATATATAGTATTCAATGAAAAATAAAACACTTACCATATATTATATATGTACGTACAAATGCAGTTTTTGTTCAATGTGCGCTTTTTGTTTAGAATACGCAATTAGAACATAAAACACATGCAATATACTGCGTACACGCTTGGCAGTATACGTGCAATATACACATACCATATACGATTAAATGCTTATTGATACATAAAATCTAATTGTTATCCTGCATAGAATCACGTGCATACAATATTCAGTACCCTCACTAGAATACAGCACTCGTGCTATATACGATATATGCACGTACAATTGCAATGCACGTTCAATATGCGCTTCTGGTTAACAATATGCAATTAAAATACAGAACACATGCAGTTTACTAATACTTTCAATTCGCGATGTACGTACATTATACATATAACATATGCAGTTAAATACGTGTTGATACATGAAATAATAATAATTACGCTGTATAGAGTGACATGCATACAATATACAATATTGAATAAAATATAAAACACTTATTACATACTATATATGCACGTACAAATGCAGTTTTCGTTAAATAAGGGCTTTTAGTTAATAAAATATAATTATAATACAAAACGCATACAGTAAACTGTATACATGCAGTTCGCAGTATGTATATACTATACAAGATTAAATACTTATTCATATGTAAAACCTAATTTTTACGGTGTACAAAATGACAGCTTGTAGAGTCGTTAGGATTTTTTTGAAAGCAAGAGTCGAATGAGCAATGCCCTCGCCGGGACTCGAACCACGGACTTCTCGAATACACGCTGAGCGTGCTCACCACTACGCTACGAAGGCATGCAAAGAAGGCGGGAGAAATACCCTATATACTCCCCCTTTTAAAGGGCGACTGGGGATTAGGGGAACCAATCGCCAAATCCTGGTGGTGAAGAATCATCATTCACCACGTTTTTAGTTCGGGCGCCACTGTAGAGTCATTATGCTTTTTTGAAAGCAGGAGTCATTAAAAATGAGCAATGCCCTCGATGGGACTAGAAACCACTGACATCTCGAATACGCGCCGAGCGTGCGCATCACTACACTACAAAGGCATGTGAAGAAAGCGGGAGAAATACAGTATAAGTTAAATGCCTATTGATACATAGAATCTAACTGTTACACTGTTTAGAATGGTATGCTTTTATAATGTACAATTAAACGTAGTTCACATACCATATGCACATACAATATCTATTTACATGCAATACGCTATATACGTACGATATGTGCAAAACATATAATATACAATAATATATAATTCAGTAAGTAAAAAAGTGATATTATTTTGCAAAGCAAATGAATCTACCACTTAAATACCATGGTGTGTTTTAGTTGTTCTGAAATGAGTACCGTTCATTGTAGATATGTAGACTTTATTTAATTTAGTATGAGGACCTACGTATCTCACAAGATGCGAGGTCCATTCCCTCCAGAATCTATCGGGTGGCTTTCTGAGGTAATATTGTCTGGTAAACTGACATGTGAAGGCAAAGCGATCTAGCGAGCTTTGCTTACCGCAGTCATAAGTGTCACCACCCATGAGTCCAAATCGATTCAGATATGTCAAAATGCGCCATGATACAT
>KK119038.1:145064-218391 GCA_000611955.2 Stegodyphus mimosarum | reverse complement strand
AACTACAGTAGTTTTAATTTTATGTACATACATATATCTTCTTCTTCGAATATATCACAGATATATCTGTAATATATATATATATATATCTGTAAGAATAGTCAGGTGATGAATAGTCAGGTGATTTAGTTAGGTGATGAATACATTCGTAGTTAGGTGATGAATACATTTGATGAAAGCAAAGTCTCCAGAAACTACCTATTTCTGCATATATATATATATATATATCTGTAAGATATAACAAAATACGATAGCTGCTTTAAAAATATAATTGGCGACCTCAAAATTAACATTCTAGATTTGGTGCTCTCCCCCTAAATTCATCTTTTCTCCCAAATTCGAGATCCTTCTATGTTATATAACCCTACGTGAAAAGGGCAACTAAAACTAAAATTAACCAATCACAGATTAGCTATACTTATACATCAGATTTAGTATAAATATTCTTGGCGGAATAACTACGTCAATTATGCTTCTTCATTTCTTTTCCTAGCTTCGCTTCTACTAAGGTATTCTCGCTGCTCTGCTTGTCCATCTAAAATGACGTAGCTCCCCTTAACCTGTGTATATAAGAAATTATCGTAATTGTTATGATTAAGAGTATATTGTCTACGAAGAATTATTCTAGTGTGTCTGTAAGTCTGGGAAATAAAGAAAATGATTGCTAAACTTAGTTTCGTTATCAACTTCTTCCTCATGTCCTACCACTCTGCTATGACGACTTCTAAAGTACCTGGATTGCGACTACACATCAAAACATTACATACATAATAAATCACATTAAACAGAAATACTAAATATTTACTTGATAGTAGCCACTAAATTCTTCGCACAGTAAACACATTTTAGTTTTAAATTATCTTTACAGATTTTTTAAAAAATACTTTCGGGTGCTATTTAATTATTAAATTTATAATTCAAACTTTTTATAATTCAAACATTTGTGATCGATTAAAATTACGCAATTTTTATTCATTAATTATGCAATTATTATGTTCTCAGTTCGCAATTTTGATTTCCTGATTTCTTATTGACTGTTTTATAAGGTACTTCTCCCGCCTTCTGCGCGTGCCTTCGTTGTGTAGTGGTCAGCTCGCTCGACGCGTATTCACGAGGTCCGTGGCTCGAGTCCCCGCGAGGGTAATACTCATTTTTTATTTTCCCTGCTTCGAAATAACCTAATGTCTCTACGAGTTTTATTTGCATTATTCCATTTTACAAATTTTTGTTTGTAGACATATATCAAAGTATTTTTATTTTTTTTTCTAATTTTTAATTACTTTTGTAATACTTTATTTTTTATTTAATTTTATTTCGATTTATAATTTACAGTTTATTTAAAGTACTCTCTCCGCTCGACTAGTAAATGTACAGTTTAATTTATTTTTTCGTGATTAATATTTATTTAAATACTAAAGTTCTGAAGCATTTGTTGCCACAAAAACAAGCCAATTTTCGTTTTTTTTTCTTTAATTATACTACACTAGTAACGTTTTTTTTATTATTACACTTAGGTACAGTAGTAAATCGCAAAAGAATATCATTGAATCGCATTTAAGGGAAAAAATTAATCTCGAATTATCCTAATTAACTTATTTATTAACTTATTTATTAACTGACCCTTCAATGCGAATAGGAAACGACTTCATAAATGGCAAAAATTGGAATTAAATATCTCGGTCAATTTTCTTCATGAAAATCAAACATGTGTGTTTTACTCTTTAAATAAAGAGCGCAGCATTTTCATAAATAAAAGTATAGAGACTGCAGCAATGTGTAACAAAGTTAGATTTCATAATTTTCACAAAATTGATTTCTTTAAAAATACCAAAATATGTCGCTTAAAACATTTTTGTAACTGGTATATTGTCTTCGGCCAACGGTTGCAAAAATAAAGGCCGAGTAACAAATTTGTGAATATGGTTTTTATAATCAAAATATGATGTATACACACAAATATGATATATGATATATATATATACGATATATACACACAAATATGATATATGATATATATATATATATATATATATATATGATATATACACACAAATATGATATATGATATATATATGATATATACACACAAATATGATATATACACACATATATATACATGTGTGTGTTATATAAAAAATTCTTTTATAATCTTCTTACACGCACATACATGTGCGTGCGTGAGTGCGTGC
This sequence comes from Stegodyphus mimosarum, assembly GCA_000611955.2. Taxonomy (NCBI): domain Eukaryota; kingdom Metazoa; phylum Arthropoda; class Arachnida; order Araneae; family Eresidae; genus Stegodyphus; species Stegodyphus mimosarum. The sequence goes on along the minus strand of KK119038.1, from coordinate 216,202 downwards.
GCGAGTGAGTGCGTCAGTCAGTGAGTGAATTAATTTTTATTATTGTTCTAAATTTATGCTACACAACGCGTATTTTATTTAATATGCTTTATTTATATTTGCTTTTGTTTAATTTTAATTAGGGATTTTGGTAGTTAAGTTTGACACGTATTTTCCACTCGTTACTCGTAAACGCGTTGAAACACACAATGGAATTGGATGCCATTCTACGTAATAAACTTGATTTTATATTACTTAACTTAAGTTCAGCCATTCTTAATTTATATCAGTGGATGCAGAAAAATTAGCTTTTTAAAATTAAGATGAATTTCAAGATTCTAGCCTTAACAGGTTTCAAGATACAGTCAATTATTTAACTAAATTTTACACTTTGCTTGGTGATAAAAATAATGGTGGAGGGGGTTGAAAAAGCTGAAATTTTTAGCTGAATTCTAAAGCTTTGCTTAGGTGTTAAGGAGATTTTGAGTGGGGTGACTTTAGGTTTGCCACTTGGGCTTGCAGGTGTTCCCAAATTCTTGGCATACGTTTGGCGAGCTTGTCGATATTTGAATTTGACAATTAGTTCAACACCTTGGAAAAACGAGAAATTTTTACAGGGGTGTATGCGAGGTCTGTAGTACTGGATTTTTCACCTTGTTTAGCGGGTCTTCGCGTTTTTATGGCCTACCGCTTTAAGAAAAAGCAGTTGCAAGTGTTGTTCCCTCTCTTTTTGACCTGACGTTTTTCGCTGTTTGACTTTGTTCTGCTTTCGCGCCTTTCGCTGCTTTCCCTTTCAACGTAAAACTGATTATTCTTCAGAAGATGGCTTCCTCGGTACTGTAGCCTCTTAGAGCTCCTCTGGCTGTTAGCTACCTGTTGCTGCTCCCACCCAACTGGATGAGGATCCTGGTGATGGTCTGGGACTTTACAAATCTTTTCCTTCCTGCCTTGACTCCAGTTCCAACTTGTTATTCGCATATGACGTGTGCGCCGGATTTTCTTCGTCGCGGTCAGGGAACACCAACGGGTATCCATAGTTTTCTCTCCAACCTTGTGGCGTTCCAGCTAAGCGATGGTGTCATCTTTTCTGTCAATTAAAGGACTGGCGTACCACAAAGTTATCAGATAAGTCATTCTTCTTACTTGATGAGTCACATCTTAAGAAACCAATAATGGGTGGTTGAAAAATTCTCAGTTTATAATTAATTACCAAAATTAGCAAAGAAGGGGTGTTTTCATTTAAAAAAATTATTAATAATAAAGTTGTATTTGGTTTCATAATAAAATGTCTGTATTTTAAGGATTCCAAGATGTGGATAAATTGAAATTTGTTGTATTTTATGAGCTTACTTCCATGCCGAGTTAAAGTAAATTGTAAAATTGAAATAGAATTTTGCTCCTATGATAATATTCTAAATCTTCCTAAAAGGGTGGTTCTGTGGTACTCTGTTAATTGAATTCTAAATGTTAGAAGACCGTATTCGATGAGCTAAAATAAGATATCAAAATTTAAGGATTTTATCCTGATTAAAAGTATTCTTTTATTCTCTGTGAAATAATGAGAGAGAAATTTTAAGTTGTTAGGATTAGTAGTATGCCTTTTATTTTCTGTGCAATAAGATGTAAATTTGAAATTTGCTCTGAATAGTAGAACTCTTGTATTTTCTGTGCAATAATAAGATGAAAAGAGTATAATTGTTAAAAAATATATATTTAGCTTTGTTTAAAAGGTATAAGTTGTTAAAGAGATGAAATGGTTATGTTTGATTAATTGATTACTAGGCAGTTATTTAAATTTGAAGGTGTTTATTTTTTTATGAAATTACTGAATTGTTAAAATAAAAATGTTTCGCTGTTAATGTTAGAATTTTCTTAGATTATTTTCACTTTCCGGGGAGATGAATGATTTTTTTTATTATTTAATTTATATTGATTTTCTCATAATTTGATCTGTTTGACAAATAAACACTGAGGTTTTTCTTAAAAGTTAATACTGATTATTGTGTTTTTTGATATGTTTAAGTTACATTTTCTAAAATACATGATCTATCTTAGATTCACTAACATCAAGGTTCATGGGTTGTTAGGTAAATTCACAACGTAATGCTTGGTTGGATAGTAGGTTGAGGCAAAATTGTTAACTTTGTTTTGTTGTGTTCTTCTTCTTTAGAGGGACAACGATTTGGCGCCGTGTTTTTCGAACCATATTTAAGGGGCACCATCAGCCTTTTTTTTTCTTTCGTGGGTCGAACTTGATGCTGATGATTTTATGCTTAGTTTAAATATTGATATTTTTCTTCCACCTGTCTAGACTTGGTACTAAAACCCAATCATTTTAACGGTTACAGTAACAGGTCTATGCAGTGGTCGTATTTTGTGAAGTTCACATTTACATTTAATTTCTTTTGAGGGTGTATAACAGATGTGTATCTTTGCGACACAATCTTAAGGATTTTAATGTTCTCAACACAAACACTTACACAGTAGATTGCCTGAATGGTTAATCTCAAAAGTACTGTTGTTATATTGTGTTAATATCTATGTGTTACACATTTTGGTTACTGTTTACAAGAAATTCATTGTATAACAGATGTGTATTTTTGTGACACAAGCTTATGGACTTTAATGTTTCCAACACAAACACTTACACAGTGGAATGCCTGAATGGTTTAAAGTACTGTTGTTGCTTCTGTGTTAATAATAGCGTTGATACTCACCTGTTGGTCACAGACTGGGATAAATCTTTTTATCTTAGTGACTGCATTGTTGTGGGTAACATATAGTTCAGTATGCCTAGAAAGAGAGCAACTGCTAGTAGTAGTTTTTTCAGTATGGAAGAGGTTCGAGAAGTCCAAGGTATGACAGTTTTTGGGTCAGATCACTTGGAATCTGTTCCTGTTTTTACAGGCGCAGACAGTGGAGTTAGTTTAAGGGACTTCTTAGATAGGATAGACATAATAGCCACTCATGTGGGCTGGTCATATACAGACAAACTGACTGTAATTAGAGTCAAGGTTGCGGGTGAGGCTGCGGATTTCATAAGAAACAACCTAGGTTGAGAAGAGAAACCAGTCTCTAATATATTGTAAATGCCTTAAAGGAAAGATTTACTTCTGTGCACAACTTGCAGTCTAACGTCCGTGCTCTTATCCAGGCTTTTCAGAAGCCACAGGAGTCAGTAAGGCAGTTTACTGTCCATATAGAAGCACTTTCGTACAAAACTGTATCTATAGAGAGAAACAGTGATCCTGCAGCAGAAGCTCAAAGGCAGGATTTATTACTGTCTGCTTTTATTGAAGGTTTACAACTACATTTGAGATGATTATTGCTGCCGCAGAATCACAAAACATTTGCGGCTGCTAAACAGCACGCTATTATTGAGGAGGATATGTGGGCTAAGAGCCATACTGGTAGTGATTTTCAAACAGCCGAGGTTAGGACAGTTTACACTGCTAAGTCAGTGCCAGAGAAAAATATTACAACACCCATTGTAGCTACCTCTGAGCTCACTACAGCTATTAAGCTTCAGCAAGAGAACATTGCTCAGCTCACCAAAATGATGGGTTCGCTGCAAGTCCAGGTGCAGTCCTTGTTGTCACAGAAGCCTCCTATGAGACCTATACAGCCTCGTTGTTATCGTTGCAACAGAATTGGACATGCTAGCAGAGACTGCTATGCAAACATAGTGCCGAATCAGCACACTAGAAATGGGCATCAGAGACCCAGAGGTAATCAAACAAATCGGAGGAACCATAACAACAGTACACCAGCTGTTTCGAATACAAAAAATAACTCGAATGTGACCAGTAGTGCTCTAAATCCCCAAGCTCAAATTTTAATTTAAACTAGTTAAGGGTGGGGAGAGATCAGACTTCGTTTCATCCCTTGGAACCCTTTTGGAGGTACCATCTGTTTTCATAGTATCCACAAGTGAGGTGTCTTTGCCTATAGTAGAAGGATCTATTTTGGGGAATAAAGTTAAGCTTTTATTGGACTCAGGTGCAACAGTTAATATCATAGAATCCAAATACATCAAGTCTTTTGGTAATAAAATCTCATTGGATAGTTGCGATATTTATTTAAAAGGTTCAGCTGCAGAAACGTTAAGAGTCAATAACAAAGTTAATTTAATGGTAGAATTTCAACAGCAATGTTTTGAAACAGAATTTTTAATCACTGACACTCCTCTTTCGTCTCAGTATGGGGCACTCTTAGGAACTAAATTTCTTGCAGACAATAATATGTATTTAGATTTTTGCACTTTTCAACTTTCAGGTAAGAATGTTATTTTAAAATGGAATCTTAGTAAGCCTAGTGCTAGTGACAATAATGTAACTTCTAGTTCTACTTTACACTCATTTTGTTACTCTATAACTAAACATAAATTACCACCTTTTTCTGAGAACATTATTAAACTTACTTCTCGTTCTGCAGACATTAGTGTTGACACTGTTTTAATTGAGCCTTTAGCTGAACACTTACAGAGTAATTTTGTCATAGCCAGATCAGTAAATCATACTTCAAAATCTAAAGAATTTCTTGTTCAGATTGCTAATTTTTCACCTGATGTTCGTCACATTAATAAAAGAATGAAGTTGGCTAGTGCCCAACCTGTGAATGTCATCTCACAAGATACTGAACTTGTCAACAATACTTTTATTGAAACTGGTGAGGATTTCGAGTCGTGGGGTGGTGAATTTGAATTTAGCCATTTACCTGACCAGCAACAACAACAATTATCACACATTCTAAAACAGTATAGTAACATCTTTGCTGCCTCAGTCACCTAATTAACAGGGTATGACACTATCTTACACAACATCAACTTGCGTGACAATATTCTCGTTAGGCAAAAAGACCCTTACCATCTCAGGTTATAAAGACCCTTACCATCTCAGGGATGAGCTTTACAGACAGGTAGCAGAACTTCTTGAAGCTAACATTATCCAAGAAAGTGATAGTCCTTACAGTGCTCCTGTTTTGTTTGTTAAAAAGGCGGATAACATCTACCGTCTAGTCACTGATTTCCGCAAGTTGAATGAGAAAACAATTGATGACAGTTTTCCTCTGCCTTGCATGATTGAGTTGATTGAACAATTAGGGTATTTTTTAACTCTTGATTTAACTTCAAGGTTTTTCCAGATGAAAATACATCAGGATGATACTTTCAAAAGTGGTTTCGCGACTTCTTCAGGGCACTATGAATGGTTAAGAACTCCTTTTGGAATGAGAAATGTCCCTACTTCATTTCAAAGGCTGATGTCCATCGTTTTGGCTAATCTTTCTTCACTGAAAATAGGAATTTATATAGATCACATTGCAATTGCCCCAAAAACTTTTCATAAACACTTGGCTAAATTAAAATTGGTTTTTAACAGACTTAACCCGGGTTTGATCGCGCTGGGTGTCTCACACCCAGTGACTCCTTTTTCTCACTTTTTCTTTCCAACCTTTTTTCAAAAATGGACGAGTCTTCGTGTAGCTGCCTCAAAGGTCATAACCTTGGAAGGGGAGAATCGGCAAAAGAATTCTAAAAATAGATCTACTTAAATCGCGGGGCTTGGGTGTCTCACACCCAGAGCGAGCATTTCTGTAACTCTTCTCAGTACAGGCAGACGTATCTAAACCGTTCTTTCGTTATGGCGCGTTACCGCACTTATGACGAAGAAATGCGGTATTTGAAAACTTTACTGGATACTGTTTCTTCTGATGAAGAAAATATAGAGGAAGATAATGATTTTTCAGGTAATGAAGAGCCAGATGATGAAGAATATTGTAGTGATCATGATTCTTCAACAGAAATTGATTCTGATTCTGAAAACGATGTTTCAGATTCAAGTGCAGATGATTATTATATTGGAAGAGATAGCATAACGAAGTGGAATAAAAAGAAATTCAAAGCTAATGTTAGAATTTCTGCGAAAAATATAATATCAAAACTCCCAGGAAATACGCCCGTTTCAAAGAATGTAACTTCTCCTGTGGATGCTTGGAACCTCCTTATATCTTCTGATATGATAAAGAAGTTAGTGCATTGGACTAACAGTTTTATAGAATCGATTCGAGAGCGTTTTTCACGGGAAAGAGATGCAAAAGAAACTAATGAGGCTGAAATTAAAGCATTTATTGGATTGCTTTATCTCATTGGTTTGCATAAATCATCACATGTGTATATACGAGATCTTTGGGCAACAGACGGCACTGGAATAGAAATATTCCGTACAACCATGTCATCAACACGTTTTTATTTTTTATTAAGATGCATCCGATTTGATGATATACAGACTCGCAAGAGCAGAAAAGAATTAGACAAACTGGCCCCGATACGTGAATTCTTCGAAAATTTTGTAGAAAACTGCCAAAAATCGTACAACGTTGGAGAGTATGTAACCATAGATGAGAAATTAGAATCTTTTAGAGGGCGATGTCCATTTCGCCAATACATGCCAAAGAAACCATCGAAGTATGGAATAAAAGTTTTTGCGCTCGTCGATTCGAGAGTTTTCTATACTTGGAAAATGGAAATATATGCCGGTAAACAGCCGAAAGGTCCATTTCAAGTAGATAATTCTCCCAGTAGTGTCGTAAAAAGATTGATGGAACCTCTGTATAATTCAGGACGAAATCTAACAGTAGATAACTGGTACACTTCTTATCCGCTTTCACAGGAACTTTTGAAAAAAATATAACAATTGTTGGGACATTGAGAAAAAATAAGAAAGAAATTCCTCCAATATTCTTGAATACAAGAAAAAGGGACGTTTACTCTTCCATGTTTGGATTTCAGAAAGAAACGACTATTGTTTCGTATGTACCAAAGAAGAATAGAAATGTTCTTCTGCTCTCAACAATGCATAACGATAATGCAATAGACATCACTACTGGAGAATCAAAGAAACCCGAAATAATAACTTTCTATAATATAACGAAAGGAGCTGTGGATGTCGTCGACGAAATGGCTGCAACGTATTCAACAGCTAAAAAAAACAAATCGATGGCCTATGACGATATTTTATGCAATGTTGAATGTAGCTGCTATAAATGCACGCGTTATTTTGCTATCCACTAAGGAACCACCGACTCAGAATCGAACACGACGTTCTTTTCTGAAAAGTTTGGGATTTGGACTAATTGCAGACTACAAAAAGATCAGAAGCCAGCAAACAATGCTCCCGCAAAGTTTGAAAGTAAAACTGGTAAAGATTGAGGACTCTCAACCATCTGCTAAGAAGGCAAAAGTAATAATTAAAAGATGTGCTGAATGTGGATCTAAAAAGGACAGAAAAACAAAATATATTTGTGAAAAATGTAAAAAACATGTATGTATGGAACATATGGCATGTATTTGCAGGAAATGCACATAATAATTGTAAGTAATATTTTAAATATATATGTTTAAAACTGTTTTGACATTTATCTTTTTCTTCTGTTTTATATTTTGTGTAAATTTTATAGTAGATAATAGGAAGAAACCACCCTGGGTATGACACACCCAGCGCGTGTAATGCCGTTCGTTTTTCTCTCGCGTGTAATGCCGGGTTAAGTTACATAATTTAAAACTCAAGCCCTTCTAAATGTCACTTTTTAAAGAAACAAATCACTTCTTTAGGTTACAGAGTTACTAAAGGCATTATTCAACCAGATGATAAGAATTAAAAAATTATTCGGGGTTTGGCAGCTCCTAAAAACAGGAAAGAACTTAAATGATTTTTAGGCCTTATTGGCTTTTATAGAAGGTTCATTCCAAATTTTGCCCAAAAGGCACTTGCTTTAACTCAATTCACTAAGGATAAAGTTCCATTTTATTGGTCCCAAGAAGCTCAGCAGGCGTTTGAAATTATAAAAGCTGAACTTCTGAATGAACCTATTTTGGCATTACCTGATTTTAATAAGCTTTTCTCCTTGTGTACTGATGCTTCTAATTATGCAGTGAGTGCTTTGTTATGTCAGGAAGATTCTAATGGTTTCCAACATCCCATTTCTTATGCTAGTAGAAAGTTGAAAGGATCGGAAACACGTTATAGTACTGTGGAAAGAGAAATTTTGCAGTTGTTAGAGCCATTGCACATTTTAGACAATATTTACTTGGTTAACCTTTCACTGTTTACTCTGATCAAGCTTCATTATCTCATGTTTAAAAACTTAAAGATCCCACTTCTAGAACTGCTCGTTGGATTATGGGTTTATCCCAATTTGATTACAAGATTATTCACAAACCTAGTAGATTTAATTTAACAGCTGATTATTTGTCAAGAGCAGTTAACGTTACTCAGTTGGTTCAGACTTCCCATTACTCCTGAATTGTTAGAATTATTTAAGAAAGAGCAGGCTTCAAATCCTTTGTGCCAGCAGGTTATAACTGATTTAAAGAAAAACAAATCTCCAGTGCCTATTTCTCAGATATGTTTTGTAAAAGAGGACATTTTGTATTGTAAATATAAGAAACCCACTTCACGTTGGCAGAAACAGGATAGGCTAGTTGTTCCTAAAACACTAGTGTTGAAACTTTTACACAAGCATCATGCCTCGCCTACTGCAGCACACTCAGGCTATCATAGGACACTTCACGGGCTGCAAAAGTCATTTTCCTGGAAGCAAATGCACAAGCAGAACCATAATTACATTAAGTCCTGTCACTCTTGTATCCAGAGGAGGGGTCATAGACCTTCCCATAAGGCTCCCCTTATGAGAATGCCTATGGCTACCCGTCCCATTGAGCGAATTGCGATGGATATAGTGGGTCCCCTTCCAGTTACTTTGGCAGGCAATAAATACATCTTGGTCTTAACAGACTATTTTTCACAATGGCCTGAGGCTTATCCTTTACAGGCCACCACATCAAAAAACAATCATAGAAAAGTTAGAACAGTTCATTTCTACTCATGGAACAGTTCATTTCTACTCATTTCTCCCTCAACATATTGTCACTGATAAAGCAGCTAATTTTATTTCTCAAGCCATAATGGAAGTTTATAAAAAATTGGGTGTCACTAAATACACTACTACTAGTTATCATCCTCAGTCAGATGGTGTAGTGGAAAGGTTGAACGCTGCTTTAATTAATTCATTGAGTCACTTAGTTTCTCAAACTCAAGAAGATTGGGATAGACATCTGCCTTTTGCCTTATTGGCTCACAGAACTGGACGACATAGTGCTCTTCAGGAGTGTCCAGCTTTTATATTATATGGTAGGGATTTATGTTTTCCAATCGATTCGTTATTGCAAACCAATTTCAGAACTTATGATGACACAAACAACTATTCCAAAGATTTGGTTTTACGACTGCAAAAAGCCTTTCAATTGGTAAATAAGAATTTAACGGAGGCTGCAGAAAAGCAAGAAATTTCTCGTGATAAGAATTCACAGGATAAAGGAATAAAAGTGGGAGATGTGGTGTATTTATACACTCCAGTGGTTAGGCCTGGTATGGCTAGGAAACTCTCTAAATTGAATCAGTGACCTTTCAGGGTTATTCTGCAGGTGACTAAGGTCAATTACCAAATAGTTTCAATCACAAATCCTGATCAGAGTCAAACAATTCATGTGGATGGACTCACGAAAGTTCTAGAGAGGATTAATTTTCCCACTTTACAGAATAATGACTTAAATTCTTCAGAACATATTCCAAATTCTTTACACGATTCACCTTGCCATCTGACGCCTAGAGATGCACATGGTTTTGTGTATAGAAAGTGATTAGGAATGTTATGACTTAAGTAATACATTTGAACTGTAAAAAAATCAGTTATTAGTAGTTTGTGTGCTGTGTAGTTGAAAATTGTAATCACTTAGTTATTCGCTTACTTAGTATTTTTGGCTTATCCTTGGTAGAGTGTTGCATGTGGTTTTACATGTTTTAGGCATGTGAGTCGGTGATCATGTTGTCTTGGATTTTAACTATCTTGTCTCAATAGCCTTGTTTTTTTTCTGGAGGTTTTGCAGGGCTGGTCCCAGCTGTTTGGCTCCACTTCTTTAAGTTCAAAATTTTTTTGGTATCCCAGCGCTCAAGTAGTAGGGATTGTTTCGGTTTGACTTGACTTGATCGTTATTTGCCAACACTTCATGGTGATTTGCTTCTTCATAATTTGTGCAACTCGTCTTTATTTGTATTCTTGCCAGGGATTAATTAGTAGAATTATTTGCGCTGTACAGTTGCTGTATTGTTCTTATGCACTCTGCTCTTAATTCATTTGGGGTGCCAGTAGTTAGGGAAATTAAGTGAATTTTTGTTGATAAGAAAAATTTATGATTTTGATACAGTAAGCATTTCCTTACAAATTTAGTTTTCGTGTTGTATTGCCACTTCAGGTGGTGATTGAGTTTACAGGTAATTAATTGGCCTGTTTGAATTTTGTTTGGTGTCAAGCTTCATTAGCTCTTGAATTATTTTGCTTACTTTAACACCTATATACTTAGTGGTGTTTGATTTGTTTATTTACATACGTTTATTTTAGTTGCCTTGTGTGGGGGGTATCGTATTGATTACAATTTGTTTACACTTTTTGTTTCGAGGCGTGTCCCGTGTTGCTTGCCAACACTTATTTTTTAGTTTTGATTTGTATTAATTTGTATTCTGGGGAGACTTCTTGACCATCTTACATATTTTCCTTATTTTAGATTTTATTTTTGGCTAACCATATTTATGGTAGGATTTTGATTATGGAGAGGACCTTGTATCCTTTTCTGTGATTGACAAGTCGATGTTTACCAACACCTTACTTACTACTTCTTTTACTTGAACACTCTGTAAACCTTTTTGGATTGTCTGTGTGTTTAAAAAATTTTTGCCAAGCCAAAACTTTTTTCCCCGATCACGGGAGGGACGTTGTGCAGCAAATTCGCTTAATTATTTAAGTTATGACTTAAGAACTAATTTTTATTATTATTCTAAATTTATGCTATAAAACGTGTGTTTTATTTAATAGGTTTTATATATATTTGCTTTTGTTTAATTTTAATTAGGGTTTTTCGTACTTAAGTTTTATACGTATTATCCACTCGTTACTCGTATACGCGTTGAAACACACAATGGAATTGGGTGCCTTTCTACATAATAAACTTGATTTTATAATACTTGACTTTAAGTTGAGCCATTCTTAATTTATATCACTGGATGCAGAAAAATTAGCTTTTTAAAATTAAGATGACTTTCACGATTCTAGCCTTAACAGGTTTCAAGATACAGTCAATTATTTAACTGAATTTAACACTTTGCTTTGTGATAAGAATAATGGGGGAAGAGATTGAAAAAGCTGCACTTTTTAGGTGAATTCTGAGGCTTTGCTTAGATGTTAAGGAGATTTTATGTGCGGTGACTTTTAGGTCTGCCATTTGGCCTTGCAGGTGTTCCCAAATTCCTGGCATTTGTTTGGCGAGCTTCGCGATATTTGAATTCGACAATTAGTTCAACACCTTGGAAAAGCGAGAAATTTTTACAGGGGTGTATGCGGGGTCTGTAGTACTGGATTTTTCACCCTGTTTAGCGGGTCTCCGCGTTTTATGGCCTACCGCTTTAACAAAAAGCAGTTGCAGGTGTTGTTCTTTCTCTTTTTGGCCTGACGTTTTTCGCTGTTTGACTTTGCTCTGCTTTCGCGCCTTTCGCTGCTTTCCCTTTCAACGTAAAACTGATTATTCTTCAGAAGATGGCTTCCTCGGTACTGTAGCCTGCTTGACTTTGCTCTGCTTTCGTGCCTTGAACACGTTTGTGTGCAGGTCTAGGGATGTTCTTCGTATAGAAAAGGGGCTTGTGCCTCCATTTTTCGCAGGTATGGGTTAACCTTGGATTCAAGAATTTACCTGCCTCATCGAAGATAGCTCTTCTTCGTCATGAATTTCAAATTTTCGGGTTACTTCAAGAATCGACTGCTTTCCCTTTCAACGTAAAATTTATTATTCTTCGGAAGATGGCTTTCTCGGTACTGTAGCCTCCTAGAGCTCCTCCGGCTGCTAGCTACCTGTTCCTGCTCCCGCCCATCAGGATGAGGATCCTGGTGATGGTCTGGGACTTTACGAATGTTTTCCTTCCTGCCTTGACTAACTTGCTGTTCGCATATGACGTGTGCACCGGATTTTCTTCCTCGCGGTCCGGAAACACCAACGGGTATCCCTAGTTTTCTCTCCAACCTTGTGGCGTTCCAACTAAGCGATGGTGTCATCTTCTCTTTCAACTAAAGGACTGGCGTACCGCAAAGTTGTCAGATAAGTCATTCTTCTTACTTGATTAGTCACAGCTTAAGAAACCGATAACGGGTGGTTGAAAATTTTTCAGTTTATAATTAATTACAAAAAATAGCAAAATAGCGGGTTTCCATTTTTTAAAAAAATTAATAATAATAAAATTGTATTTGGTTTCATAGTAAAATGTCTGTATTTAAAGGATTCCGAGAGGTTGATAAATTGAAATTTGCTTTATTTGATTAGCTTACTTCCATGCCGAGTTAAAGTAAATTGTAAAACTGAAATAGAATTTTGCTCCTATGATAATATTCTAAATCTTCCTAAGAGGGTGGTTCTGTGGTACTTTGTTAATTGAATTCTAAATGTTAGAAGATCGTATTCGATGAGCTAAAATAAGATATCAAAATTTAAGGATTTTAATCCTGATTGGTAATATTCTTTTATTCTCTGTGAAATAATAAGAGGGAAATATTAAGTTGTTAGGAATAGTAGTATGCCTTTTATTTTCTGTGCAATAAGATGTAAATTTGAAATTTGCTCTGAATAGTAGAACTCTTGTATTTTCTGTGCAATAATAAGATGAAAAGAATATAATTGTTAAAAAATATATATTTAGCTTTGTTTAAAAGGTATAAATTGTTAAAGAGATGAAATGATTATGTTTGATTAATTGATTACTAGGCAGTTATTTAAATTTGAAGGTGTTTATTTTTTTATGAAATTACTGAATTGTTAAAACAAAAATGTTTCGCTGTTGATTTTAGAATTTTCTTAGATTATTTTCACTTTCCGGGGAGATGAATGATTTTTTATTATTTAATTTATATTGATTTTCTCATAATTTGATCTGTTTGACAAATAAACACTAAGGTTTTTCTTAAAAGTTAATACTGATTATTGTGTTTTTTGTTATGATTCAGTAACAGTTTCTAAAATACATGATCTATCTTAGATTAACTAGCATCAAAGTTCATGGGCTGTTAGGCTGAAATTCACAACGTTATGCTTGGTTGGATAGTAGGTTGAGGCAAAATTGTTAACTTTGTTTTGTTCTGTTCTTCTTCTCCAGAGGCACAACAATAATCCCTTTAAATTCTCATATAGAGAGCGATATGCAGAATTAGGTTTAATTCGGTATGCATCTCTTTAACTAAGTGTCTTAGAGCTGCAGAAACATACAAAAGTAATTATAAGAAGTCGCTTCAAAACTTTTGCAGCTCATCTAGAGGCGAATTGCAGAAATCAGAATCGTCTCTCTATCGGGAATTTGAAGTCAGAAGTACTATCTAGAAAATAAAGCAAGTCACAGAAAAATTTCAGCTATAAAGTTTGCGAATGCTTTCTTTTTACACTGTTGACCAAATTTCAAGGATGTTGAAAATATAAAAACTTAGTGAAAATGAATGAAAAAGATTTGTATAAAAGTGTTATTTACATAAACCATGGTTGCAGTTGCTCAATCTCAAAATATTGAATTTAAAATCAAATTTACGGAAATTTAAACATGACTGAAAAACGATATCGGTTTTGCAAAATATATGTTTTTAATACAGTATAGGGTTACCTCTGAGAGGAATGCAGATATCACATCTTGATTTCATAGAGTTTCTCAAGCTGCTGAACAAGTCTTGCGGAACTGTAGGTCACTTTTGCAGTATAATTATTCGATGTTTCCACTCCAACACACGAAACCGTTTCCATGGAAACAAAATGCTCATGAATAAGAGAAGGCATGCTGCGTAAATCTCTCTCCTTCCAGAACGATAAACGTCTAGAACTACAGCTCGTACTCTATGTGGACTTACCAGTACATAAACAGTACACAGTCCCATCCATTTATCTACACTACATTCTTATTTATGCACTCAGTGATATTCGACAGACTCTTTTATGGGATCATTTTCATGTGCTTTATGTCCAGGTCTACGCTCATCCTTGCCAAAATGTTCCAAATTGCGGTCGGTTATCAGAAATTACTTTTAGTGAACCTCCGTATTTTAATATATACTTCTTTTAGAAGTGCGGTTGCTGCTACATTAGCTGAAGCACGGCGTAATGATATTAATTCACATTACTCAGAAAAGCGATCAGCAATTACCAATCAATAGCGTGCTTCATTTACCTGACTTAAAAAGGAAAAGGCTTAAGAAATCTACACCTAAAATCACATTCAACTAGATTTTATGCCATTTAAGTAACCAGCCTGCGCGAAATTTACCTATTTACACTTCTAGCATGCTACACAGTGCTGCAAATATTTGCGCGTAATTTATTGCAACATGAGAAAGAAGCATACAGCTTTTCTTACTCTCTGGATTCTTTTCCACATTTGCATGTACTTTGGAAATGGATTGTCATGTAATTCGTGCAAAACTTCTAGTCTCAAAACAACTGAGATGACCAGTCTTAGTTTTAGATTTTTATTAAAGGTATTCTATAAAATAAAACGTCATAGATTATTTATTAATGCTCGGCACTATTTCGTTTACTGCATTAAACTTTTCTGGCTCCTTTACATATGTAAAAACTTGTCCGAATTCTGGATTCCGCTGTAATTACTTAAGATGAAGTAGCAGCATTTATAGCATTCCTCCTATGTCTAGCTGTTTTCACATGGTCTTCAATATCGGCCTTTCCTTTATGTGCAACAGAAAATTCTTCAGTACGTAGTGTACAATAAACACGTTCACTGTTATTGGCATTACATTCCTGTTGGAGGTTAACATTAAAGACACATTTTCTTTTGCCCATAGCTATGATGAGACAAAAAAAGAATAGAGATAAAATGATCAAAACCGTGTAGGCGAGTTACTTTACACACGAAAGCAATAAACACATTCCCCTATTATGTTGCCAAATGACTTAATTAAAACGTTGTAGCGAGACCGGCAGCCCCGATTCCATCAAAATCAACGTCAGTGCTTGTTCCAAGGCCAGCTGAGAGTTGCAAGGCGGTAAGAGAATTTTAAAAACTCGACATCGAATATATGGGTCTAAAACTAAAAAAACTCACCAGTCATAAAATTCTCAAACCCCTGGCATTACTCCGGACAACACTAAAAAACCAGGGCTGTCCGGGGTAAACCAGGACATATAATTAACCTACCTATATGTCCTCCTCATATTGGTCTTAAATTAACGGATGACGGAAATTATGCTATGAAGGAAACTTTTTTAAAAAACTTCTTAAATCCTGTAGATAATCATGATGCTGCTAATAAAGAATTTTTATTAAAATATATAGAAAATAGTTAATTTGGATTGAAAAACAAAATATACAGAAAATAATTATTTCGAATTGAAAAATAAAATATATAGAAACTGATTATTTTGGACTGAAAAATGAATTACTTAAAAAGGAAACTAGATAGCAGTTTGTTAAATTTTACTGAAGAAAATCTAAGACATATTTCAGCCATGCAAAGAGCAATTAAATAAGAAAATTCTGATGATAATAGAAGAAAGGAAAGCATATTAGAATTTGAAACGAAATTAGAAGTATAAAACATACACAGTCCAGTCACATTAATGTGACCATCTGTCAAAAGCCAGAATAACCACCTTTCGCAGAGCGGACTGCTGCGAGACGTGCAGGAAGAGAGTCACATAGGTCCCTGAAGGTGTTCTCTGGGATGTTGAGCCATGCCGACTCTAATGCCGTGGCCAGCTGCGCTAGATTACGCGGTTGAGGATCCATGGCGCGAACAACTCGATCGAGATGGTCCCACAGATGCTCGATTGGGTTTAAGTCAGGTGAGTTTGCTGGCCAGGGGAGGACGGTAAACTCATCCTGGTGCTCTTCGAACCACGCACGTACACTGGCAGCTGTATGGCACCTCGCATTGTCCTGCTGGAAGATGCCATCATCCTGAGGAAAAACAATGCGCATGTAGGGGTGAACATGGTCCGCAAGGACAGATGCGTACTTGTATTGATCCATTGTGCCTTCCACAATGATCAGTGAACCTAGAGAATGCCAGGAAAACATTCCCCAGACCATAATGCTCCCGCCTCCAGCTTGGACCGTTCCGGCAATGGTTGCAGGGTGGTTCCTTTCAGAGGTTTCACGCCTTATACGCCAACGTCCATCTGTCCGATGGAGCATAAAACGCGATTCATCCGAAAACGCAACCTGTCGCCACTCAGTGGACGTCCAGCTGCTGTACTGGCGTGCAAATTCTAGCCTTCGCCGTCGATGAACAGCAGTCAGCATAGGTGCACGAACCAGGCGTCTGCTTCGGAGGCCCAGACGCAGCAATGTTCGCTGAATAGTACTTTGGGAGACACTTTTGGTAGCCCCTTGGTTCATTTTGGTGGTCAGTTGCTCAACGGTAGCCCGTCTATCTGCCCGAACGCATCTCCGCAACCGTCGTTCGCCTCTGTCATCTATGGCCCGTGGTGCACCACATTTGCCACGTCGCTGATTTTGGACAGTCCCATTTTGCCATGCACGGTACACTTTTACCACGGCGGCACGCGAACAGTTCACAAACTCAGCCGTTTCGGAAATGCTTCCACCCTTGGCCCGAAAGCCAATGATCATGCCCTTTTGGAAGTCGGATAAATCGCTTCGTTTCTGCATTACGCCAACGATTGAAATGTTTTCCGAAGCCCTCACACACCCTTTATATACGCTCCACTGCACTGTGCTGCCACCTGCCTTCTGTGATTGGTTATTTAACTCTGACATGGAAAGTACGTGGTGGTCACATTAATGTGACTGGACTGTGTATTTCTCCTCAGTATAACTAAAACATCTCGGGGTTAATAATCAAGACAATGAAGTATGACCAACACCAATTTATTAATGAAGTAACACACACAAAGGAATAAAAGTGAGGAAATTTTTAAGCTACATTGCTCGCGAGAAGATTTCATGTTCTAACGAATGTTTATTGCGTTACATAACCTTTCTTTCTTTCCACCGACAGCGAGGCAGCCGATCTACTGGGGCAGTTAAAGCATATCGGCCAGGTAGCGCCGCTGAAGGAATTAACTTAGTCCACACTTTTGTGCATATTGTGCTCAAGACGAGTGCTGGGGGGTACAAACAAATGCTTGGCGAGTCAATGGTGCAGTGATTTAAGAAGGGTGCATTGCGGGTGAGAAGATTAATTTCAATTTCACATTTACAAAGTTATAAGATGGTTGCAACTTAAGTGCTGGCAATAGCCATCCACAACGTGAAGAATAAATGAGTACTGTGAATAGTTAAATACAGGTATAACCGAGTTATAAACAGCGGAATAGTGCATTAATTATGAATATGAGCAATTAACAGCGTGATTGATAAAAAAGTAAAAGTAATACATTAAATAAGGCAAAATACATAATTCGAGGTTCACAGCTCGAGGTAATAAGTATAAACAGAAAAAAAACAGAAAAAGCTGACTTAAAATAAATTAACTATAAGTATAGAACATACGGGGGCTGTGCTGGTGACGAGGATGGCAGCTGAAAATTATTCCAGCCTGTACGAGATATTAAGTGCAATATTGACACAATCGCATATGCGTTTCAAAGCATAGCGATTTTTCGAAGTAACTTCAGCCCATGCATGGATATGGTCCGCTACTGGCTGTCTAAGATGAGGTTCTGCAGTCTCTCTGCGAACGAACGCATAGTGCTCTGGATCTCTTGCCATCCAGCATGAGCACTCGTCCTTTTTGCTTCGTCTAAAGCGATGCAGATAAGTCATGAAAGGACCATGCCCTGTTAGAAACTGGGTAAAATCAAGCGATCCACTTCCTAGAAGGCGACAGACTTTTGGAAGAAATCTGTAGAATCTGTAGATTCTTCTGCTAGTAGTCTGTCTCCCACAGATCTTCCCAACGCTTCAATAATTATCTCTCGAGCTCGGCTTTTAAGAACGAGCCCGAGAGAGGCACATCAAGTGTGCGAACGTGGGGGTCAATTGCTGCTCTTTTGGCTGTTGCACCTGCAATTTCATTACAAAGTGTTCCAGTGTGGTCAGGTACCCACCGAAGTTTGGGCCTACAGTAATTTACCTATTTTATTGTGTATTTATTAAGAGTTTTTGTATGGCCCTGACGAGTGGATTTTTATTGCATATGCCTTGGATTGCCTAAAGGCTAGAGGCCAAGTCTGAATAAATATTGGAATAATTATTTTCCAGTGCATAGACAAGTGCAGGTTTTAATGCAGTCAGTTCAGCCTGAAAAACTGAGTTGTGGTGCCTAAGCTTTCTTTCTCAGGTCTTTAAGATCTGATTTCCATGTAGAACCCAATATCCGCTACTGGTGCCACATTCTTCTTTGGACCCATCGGTGTAGATTGATGTCGCTTTAAACCACGTTGGTGACTTACAATTAATCGAAATACTGAATTCGGCCGGGTGACAAGGTGGCTCGCGAATGCTTTGCTCATAGTCAGTATATACATAAGTCCTATCCCACAAACTTGTCTCTTTGAGTCGGAGCACAAGCACCACTGCACTCTCGCTCTTTGCTAACAGATGCAGAGGCGACAGTCCTGAAATTACATTTAATGCATTCGTAGGCGAAGTTTTGTATCGTCGATAAATGCTTAGGAGGAATGGTCTTTGTGCTGAGCGTAAGAAGATTCTCCATTTTAGTAGTGGCCGTTATGCCCCACATGGAGGCCCCATACAGTGCAATACGCTCAACAACTACCGAGTACCACGTCCTAAGCATCTTCGAAGAAGCTCCCCATGTTGGTGTTGCTATCCTGAGCATGGAATGAAATATCTTGTGAAGTCGTCCCTTGACCTACTTTAAATGTGTCATCCAAGTGAGTGTGTCGTCATCCACGTGAGTGTGTCACATGACCTGTGAAAAGGAAAAAGAATGTTTATATTTGGGTGAAGCTCCCATCACGGGATTTAGAAAAGATGCTCCATTTGATGAATGACTCACGCCTCTGTTACAGTCTCCCCGTCTGGTTCTGACGTCGTCCCGAGAAGGAACCAGCAGTATGTTTCCTGGAACGTCCTCTTCTGAGAAAGGGTTGAAGAGGCGACGAATTCGAGTCTAAGCAAGGTCTTAAGGCCAAGGAATGATAAACAGCTAATGGAGTATCGGGTTCACTTAAGTTTGAAACCTCATAGGTAGTCTGTGATCGTTGTCATGATAACGTATGGGCCATCTAGATGAGGCATAAACTTGGATGTTTTCTGTCCAGCGGATTATCTGACAGGACGCTTGGAAATCCAAACTCGATCTCCGGGTCAGAATTGGCATCAGCATATTCTTTTCGGTACTCTTGTTTCTTTTCAATCAGTTCCTTTACCTGGTTGGCTGTGGTGGTAAATCTCTTCTAATTTGGGGTGGTTTCTGTTACAAAATTCTCATTGGAGATAGCATGCCTCAGACCATGTGTAATATCGTCTGGCGTACGTAGCTCTCTACCAAATTGGAGGAATGCAGCAGTTTGGCCGGTGGTTTCGCATTTATGAGTATTCATCGAGAAACAAATTGTCGGAAGCTTTTCGAACCAAAAGGAAAGTTTATCGCCCACAAGTATGGCTAATCTAGGTTTGAAATCCGTTCTTTCGCTCTACTGGATTTGCTTGAGAATGATGCATTGGAATGAACATTTGTCAATGTTAAGAGGAAAACACACTTGTTGCATGACAGCGCTAATGAACTGAGTACCATTATCCCTGATAAGCTTTTTAGGCAATCCATATCGTAAGAAACATCCCTTCAATTAATGCAATGGCCCGTTCCTATGAGTAGCAGTGGGTAACGCGAAAAGCTTCACCAACTTCGTGTTGCAATCTTTAACAACAAACATCCATTTTTTTTCCTACTGTTACTTTCAGGTAGTGGACTAAATAAATCAATAGCAAGCGTTTCGAAGCATTAGCCATATAGTTGTGTCTGAAGGAGCCCGGATGGCTTTTCATTTGAAGGTTTGTAATGGTTACACTCGTCACAGCTTTATATGAAATCCGCAATGTATTTGCGCATTACTGTGAAACAATACCTTTGGGAAATTCTGTGGTATATTCCTTCAGCACCATAATGTCCTGCTGTAGGAGTATCATGATATTGTTTAAGAATTCTTTCTCGTTCATGTATTGGTACTACTAGTTGAGCTTCCCCTGATTCAGAGTCTAGGGAATAGTGATACAAAATTCCTTGATTCAATATAACCTCGTCTAGTCCAGTTAGAAAAAGTTTCATCTCTGACTTTATTTTTGAAAGATTCTATGATTTCTTTTAAGATATGTATCCTTCAGCTGTTCTCCACGAAATTCAGCTGCACTTATGGTTGGCATGTCAATGATTATCGTACAAACTTCACATGATTCTCCTTCATGGTTGCGGAAAGGGCGTGACATCATATCGGCTAAAACTTAGCTCTTCCAAGAATGTATTCCATCTTCAAATTATATGACTAATTGCATAGCCCATCTAGCAAGGTCTACCCGTAGGTGACTTTAAGCTTAAAATCCACTTCAACGGTCGGTGATCAGATGTCAGAGTAATCTCTTGACCATCAGTGTAGCCGCGGAATTTATTCAAGGCCCATACAAGAGCAAGGGCTTCTCTTTCTGTTGCAATTTCTTTCGGCGGCAGACAACAAACAACTAGCATATTCTGTTCGATGTTCCTCTGAACCTTTTCCTTGTAATAGCACAGCACCCAAAGCATAATTACCAGTATCCGTTCGAATGATGTAAGGCTGTGTCGCATCATTTTATTTCAAGATGGGAACGCTAAGTTGTTTCAGGGTTGCCACTCAAACAGGAGAATGAAATTCCACGACTTTTCAGGTTTCCAGGTCTGTTTTAAGAAAATTCCAGTCTATCCGCGTAGTTCGCGTTGACTGTGCTGAGAGGTAAATTAATTATGGTACCACTTGAAAACACAAAAATTTGGCAATTACATACGACTTATCCCCAAAGCATTATTATTGTAACTTGTTTTCTCCACTGCAGACTGAGATTAAAATTTGCCCAATCTGGATTTTAAAATATCATTTTTTGCGTATATTTTGCAGCTAAACGAAAGAAAGAAATCTAATGATAGTTTAAAATAAATTCAGGTATTTTATATTTATTTAGCAGCATACATAAGCAAAAAATATGACCATTAAATTTCATAATGGTGTGTCATCATAGTATTAGAATTCATTTTCAGGAGTATGCCAGACAAAATTGCTTGAAATTTTAAAATATTGTTAACTAATAATAAATAAATTTAGAAGGAAGAAGCCACATTAAATGATACAAATAACATTAAAATAAAGTCAAAAAACTGAATTACAATAAACAACGATATTTTGGCGAATATAATTATATTAAATGGTTAACCTAGATGACTGGTTACTATTTTTTTTTTATTTTACTGAAAAATGACAAATAAGGTAAATAAAAAGAAAGGTTTAAAAGATTTTGTGGTAAAATCCTAGAATACGGTACGGGCCTTGACACGATTTTGAAAATTGTCGCCAACAACCAAAATGACCCGTTTACTGCCCATCATAAATGTCCTGTTTGCTGCTCATGATGTCGTCGCCAAATCCCGTGTGTAGCGTATACTGGGATTAAACCGATTTTGTTTTATACCAGAATGGGAAGGTATTTTTCTTTCGTTCAGCATCCACTGCACATGCGCATGCGAATCTCTTGATTCACGAAGTTACTGGAAACCACAGTTACTGGAAATTTGCTTTGCCTTTCTGAAAGACAGTGTGATTGGAGCTGCGAAAATTGGCTCTACGCTAGCTGCCCCAATGACGCTCACGCGATATGTAATTCGACAAGAAAGTGATCTCTTCCAAAGCTCGCGTAAAAATCACTTTTTGGGGGATCGCCGTATTAAATTCCTTGAATTTTCCAGGTTTTGATTAAAATATTTAAATTCCCTGACTTTTCTAGTCAATTTTCGAATTCCCTGACTTCTTCCGGTTTTCCGGGTAGCGTGGCAACCCTGATTGTTTAAATGTCTGGAAAGAAATTTCTTCCTCTGGTTACCATTTACATTTTAATTTCTCCTTAGTTAGATTGTTTAGAGGTCTAGCTATTTCTGAAAACTTCCGTATGAAACTTCTATACCAGGAACAGGTTTGCAAGAAAGACTACACTTGTTTCACGTTTCTTGGAGCCAGCATGTTGTGTATAGCAGATAATTTTTTTGAGTCAACTTCTACTCTTTCACCAGTAATCCAGTGACCTAGATATTTTACTTTCCTGCAAGCAAAACTGCATTTCTCGCGATTAAGTTTAAATTGCAAGTTTCTCGAAAACTACTTCTAGATCAGTTACATGTTTTTCAAGTCTCTGATAATATTATAATATCATTTATGAAAGAACAAGCATAATTTTCAAGCCACTTTGGAATTTATCAATTAATCCTTGAAAAGTGGCCGGAGCAGTCTTGAGTTTGAAAAGCATTCCAACGAACTGGAAAGTTCTAAAAGGGCAACAAATGCTGTTTTGTCTCCGTCTGTAAGACAAACGCTGATTTGATGATACCCAGACTGTAAATCAATGGTTGTCATATATGGTGTATGTTTAGCAGCATGCAAGTCATCCATTCTAGGTAATGGGTACGAGTCTGCCATCGTAACAGCATTCAGTCTTCGATAATCAATGAAAAGTTGGACTTTTCCGTTTAGTTTAGGCACAAGAACCACTGGCGTAGCATATGGAAACACATTCTTCAATTATTTTCTTTTCCAGCAGATCATCAAGCTCCGTCTTTAAACTATTCTTTTTGGCTGGAGACATCCGTATGGGGATACTGAAACTGCAGGATTATTCCCGGTATTTATATGGTGTTCAATATAGGAAGTTGCTTCTCCCCCTGGTTGGAACACAGTCTCATATTTCGTTAATACAGCATTGAGCTTTCCTTTTTGGTTTTCAGTTAAATGCCTTCCTTCATTTTCTCTTAATCGCAACGTATTGAATTCCGCATTATTTTCTGAACACTCGGATGGTTAGAGAGCGTCATCACTAAAACTAAATTTATGTTTAGAGTCATCATGGAAATTTCATCTATTATTTGGAAGGTCTAAAACAATTCCAGCACTACATAAAAATGCAGTTCCTAAAAGCGCTCTATTACCTTTCGCTGTAGGTAAGGCAAATCAAGTTATTTGGAACAATCGTCCTTCAATTTTAATGTCTACTTGGGTAGTATAAACTTCTGTTTCCTTCTGAAGACCATCGGCGAAGGTAACATTCATATTGCTCTAGCCTTTCTCATGGCTGCTACCATCACTCTTTTTCAGCCTTCCTCACAGAGTATCAGACAGAACCTTCTCCTCTACATTCAGCACCAAGCACCGAATTCTAGGCTTCTAATGTCCGTGGATGCTCTTGTTCTCTCGGGGACAATTCTCTTTCTTGATGATGAAACATTTCCTCATTCTCATCCAGCAAACCCAAGAGGATCGCCAAGCACCAACAAAATTAGAGGAGCCTCAGGGGAAGCATTGACAGGGGGTCTACCAGAAGTTGACCCACATCACTCCTTCTTCCTCCTCCGTACTCCAAGGACTCATAACAACGTCAACAACCTCATCAACCCCTCAGTCAACATATACCTCCAACTTTCCACTTTATTTAAACATTCTTACGCTAGCCTCTTTACCAGTCCCAGTCTACCATATGCACATGCTGGAAACCCCAATTTTCGCTGCCCAATATTGCAGAACAACAGCCTACAGTTTGTAGCCTCTCCACAGGGTCCAAATTCTACCTGAAAAATATGTTTTTCAAACCATATGGAGATGAAACATTGAAGGGGAAATTTTCCCTTCCAGTGGATGGCAAATAAAGTCAGGAATTCAGATGCTCTGACAACTTAGATCAGAAAATACTTTTGAACAACTCTTTGTACCAAATTCTTTCTATTAAATAAAAGTCTTACTAAATTACCACCTAAAGATTCAATAATTTTACAGTAAGGGGGGGGGGATTCAACACAAAATAAATTACCAAAACAATTAAATTTAAACATCAATCAGATTAAGAAAAAAATTTTAATTAAATTAATAAACCTTAAGAGTCATCCAAACAAACCCCAAATAAATTCAAAAGAATAAAACCAAACATAAACTGAGTTTTCAAACAGAAATGAAATTACTTAATTTTCTCCTTAAACGTTAATAAGATTAATCTTGACTAAAATGAAGTAAATCAACTACAGCTCAAATCAAAACTTTTAAATAGTCACTATAAACAAAAATATTCAGTTACAAAAATTAATATTAATTAAATTAGCTAACACGTTACATAACAGTACCATTCACCTACATCTAGCTAGTCACACAAGCTTCCTTAAAACTGTTCTAAGTAACAATCTAATTTATTGTAACAGAATTTACAAAATTCCCCTAAGACTGCAACAGCAATTCAATTTTCTAACTTAGCAAATTAAGTCTATATTGGCATTTTTTGAACATGAGACAATGATGCTTGGTGAAGCGAGAGGAATTCCACAACAAGCAGCAACGGAGTGAATATCAAAACTCTGTTGCATTTAGCTATCCAAAATTTTTCTAACTTCATAGTAAACTTGGTTGTCACTGAAATCTACATAAATTCTGAAATGAGCAAATGAATGCAATGGATGCAAATGAAGTAAATAGGAAAGATATAAATTGGTCAAACAGAATCACAATGCCAAATGTTTTCTGTTAGATAATTGGGACAATTAGAAAATATAGATGGATAAGGATCTTCTTTCAGTTTCTTTCATTTTCATGGTACTTTTAAGACAGTACCTTCTGAAGAACAGAAACTTGTGTCTGATCTAGAAATCGATAGTTTCATTCAAAACCTACGGCAATTTCTTTTTTTTTTTTTCATAATTTTAAACATACATAGGAATCAGTAAATCAAGCACTTCCAGTTCATCCAAAATGAATTTCTTTTTTAATTATTTCATTCATTTAAAATAACTGTGAAATCATTTATTTTAAGAACAGAACATGTTCAAGAGATAGCCAAGTATCAAAACCTGCATTTTATAATTAAAGAAAAAAATATCTCAAAGCTGGAAAAAAGTATATTTATTGAAGTTTTGAATGAACTAAATGAAACTGAAAATATTAATTTGGAGATATTTAATAAAATTTTAGAAAAATATATATCATATAAAAACTTATAAAATCGTACAACTCAATCACCATAAAAATACAAGGTGGTAGTAATCAGGCCAGCCTTATCAAAATTTACTACTTTCTTGCCAATTAGTCACATGTTGATTGTATAATTTAGGCCAGCCTTATCAAAATTGACTACTCTCTTGCCAATTATTTGCATGTTGATTGTATAATTTAGGCCAATATTGACAGCCTCGGTGATAGTGTTTTGAACACTCAAGACTGAAGATTATCATGCCTCAAGTGGGAAAAATACAATAAAAGTCACCAAATATAAACAGTACATAAATTATTAGCATATAGCAAAATCGGTAAAACTATATTTCAGGAGACCACTTGGAGAAAATTCGTGATTTTTGGCACCATTCCTGTTTACATTCAACAACCTTCCCAGTAAAATGGGATCCAAAACAGAATGCAATAAAACATAATTAAAACAAAAAATATAAAATCTCAATAAACTGCATTTTAAATCAAACAAGGAAATAACATAAAAATGGAAATATATGTTATCTTATCTATGCAGTACAGAAAGGAAACATTGATTTATCTTATTTAAAAATTTCTGTTCCTTTGATATGTGTGACATGCAGAATTCCTTAACAGCGTCCAAAACTGTATAAAATTATCTGAACTAGAATCTGTATACTGCTATCGCCACATAAATTCACAAAAATAAGAAAAAAATTCCCTCTTAGTAATTTTAGTATTAATTTTATACACCCATATCCACATAAAAATCAAAATCTCAATAATACTCAAATGACTCTCCTCAAACCATGATCCCTTTCTAATGGAATGCTTTATACAGTGAGCATTTGAAACTTTCTTGTGACAAACCCAATCAAAGTCATCTGAACAATCTTCATGTTTGACCATATGCATTTCCTTTATACAAGCAGGACACTTATAATGATTACAGAGTAAACCTTCATTTACACACTAGTCAATTAATGTTTCTTTTCCCATGATTCCAAATCATACAGAAACTTCACATTAACCTTATCCCAGGCAGCCATTTTATGGTGTACAGCACAAAATAAGCAACATACTTCCTACAAAACATCCAATGCAGAAATAAGCTCTGAGAAATTAAAATCCCTGCGATGACACATTACAATCAATCATGTCATAATAGGGTTTCTATAATATTCAACTACTCAGGTTACCATAAATGAAACAACTTGGCGATAATCCAAGAAGTACCCTAAAATATAGACTAACTAAGAAATGTAGATGGCCTGGTTAGATAATGATATATTAAAATCAGAAAATTTAACTGAGTATACAGAATAAAATTCAGTACACTCTGATTAGCTGCCCAACCCTCCCGTAAAGTTGCCAATTGTTGACGGCTAATTTTTTGCAAACCTCAAATGAAAAAAAAAAAAAAAGTAGCCATTTAAAAAAACAGAAGGTGGTGCACTGAAAATTACATAAAACTGCTACACATTAATGAAATTGAAAACGCCAGAAACATCCATAACGAAACACTAGAAACTACAGGAAAGAAATGCCCAAAATGAAACACTGAAAATTATATAGTACAGCGACAAATTAACAAAACTTCAAAGGCAAGAAGCATCCATAATGAAACACTTACCTTTATTTCTCCCACACTTCTTTCATAAGCTAGTACCAGATAATTGCACAAATTCAAAAAAAGCTATTATCACAATCACCTAAGAACAGCCAAACTACTTTACTACTCAACCTCCATGCACACATAGTCCAGTTTTAAATTAAAAGAATGGCAGAAATTTTGAAAAAGTTATTATCACTATAAAAAAAAAAGTCAGAGAGTTACATAACTTTGGAAAAAGCTATTCTCACAGTCACCTGAGAACAGCTAATAAGCAGCAGAGACAAAGATAACCATCAAATTTCAAAAGTTGAATTACACACAGTGAGTGAAAATATATAACAGCTTAAACTAAAAAAGTAAATATTTTCAAATAAAAACACATTAAATGAAATGATATATGAAGAAAAATTAAAAAGATAATTATAGCCAAAATTTTAAAACTAGAAACGATATTACTGCATATGTCTTCATATGATACATAATTTATAAATTAAAATAAATAATACAAAATAGTCTAGTATATAATAGCTTAAAATTTACTGAAACCAAAAAAAAGCCAAAATCTGGCAAGTAATGGAAAAATATGAATATATACATGTAAGAAAAAAAAAATACAATGGCTTTGCTCTTTGCGAACTAGCAACCTTTAATTAATTTTCTGCAATTCAGGATCTTCCCCTAGACCAGTACCTTCTGGAACATTCGCGCCTGTTACATAACCTCCTCATATAAATGCTGCGTCATAAGTTTTCTTATACAGATGCCTTCTCGCCTTCATCCTGCTAAGATCTTCGCTATGCTCCTCTTTCTGCGCTAGAACGTTATAACGTATTAAAGTTTAAAGTCAGTCGTATCTAGTAGGTCAATTACTAAATAATCTGCTCTAAATTAAAATAAAGATATGCTGTTAAAAGTGACAGTCCCGAGTTGTATTTTTCTCCATCGTTCAATCATCCCAGCTTCGTCAAACATCTGCCAAAACGTGTAATGGAAATAGCCTCACCACTCACCCAAGCTGTATTGGAATAACTGAAATATTACATACATATACACACCAGGTATAATGGAACTGATAGTCACAATTTTAATGGATGACAGAAATGGTTAAAAGTAACAATTTTTTTAATACTATGGTAGAAAGCGAATCCATAAATATAGTAAGTATGATGAATACAGAGAACAATAGGCTTTAATCAAGGATATTTGCAAAGAATTATTCAAATAAACAACCTCTAACTCCAATACTTGCATCATAAGGATGATGGATGTTGTTTACAACACACAGATAAGACTGTTGAAGACCTTGTAGCCACAATTAGTATTGCTGATGCATAATATGCTGGTAAAACAGAACGCCAACCAAAGTGTCCTAATTGAAATACACATATTGCAGCTGAAATATTCTTGTAAACATAGCACATTATTTCCTGTAAATATATGTGATTAAAATTAGTTTTCATTTTCTATGTTCTTTGCACTAGCTGCATTTCCACACTCAGATTTCACATCGTATGAAAATTGTTACTTTTGCCATATTCTATCATCATCCCTTGAAGTTACGACCATCAATTCCGTTACACCCAATGTAACATAAAATTTTAATGTATAATCTCAGAAGTCTCCTTTTTAATTGGATCAAATTATCAATTATCTTACACACCACATATATGTAAGATAAAATATTTATTTATAATCCCAGAAGTCTCCTTTTCTATCCTAAAAATAGCAAAATGCCTTACAGAAGTGCATCATTTCAAAATTAATGTTTATCATATGATTTTTTAATAACACAGATGACACTTGTACCCATGCAAGAACAAAAGCTAAAGTTTATCTTGGGTCACTTAATAAAATTGCCTTACAGTTCATGCATTCTTCCATTGAGTTTGGTTTATCTTGGGCCAAGCAGTAATAAAGCAATCCAATTACCTCTATTGAAAAATAAAGCAATTTCACCATTTTTTATTTATTACATTCCTTCTTTTCTACTTTTGAGTAGCAGATACTCTCATCTTGAAGCTTGTACAACTTCACTGTGTATATTATTCTCACAATCATTCTTAAAGAAAGACAATTTGAAAGTCCAAAACTCTCTATTTATTAAAGAAAAAAATCCCAGCTGCAGCAACAACATTTTCTACATCCCATTTAAATTTCTATTATTAAATAATCAAATAAGTCCACGATAAATAATCAAATGAATGCAGGAAGATATGATGCAGAAGATTATCATGCTGCAGCTAATTTTTATCTTTAGTAACAGGTATGAATGGCCAAGAAAAATACTCTCACAGCACCAAAATTTTTAGAATTTAGATAAGCACAAAGTAGTCAAATTTAGAAATGATAAAAATTTTAGAATTTAGTAGAGGCACTGGGTTGCAAAATTTAGGAACCACAGAGATTACACATGGCAGCAAAATGCCTAGAGCTGGCCTTGGTTATATTACTGCGAAAAATCAAAATATGGCTGCTTCATTTCATAATACAGGTTATTACTGGCTGATAAGAATTTCTGTTCAAATATTATAAATTAATATATTATTTTACTTTCCCTTTTGCCATCTTGCAAGTAAGTGCATTACATAAGAATTGTAAAATAGCCATTAATTCTGGAATGATGTACTTCGGAAGAACTTATCAGAAACATTTTATTATTTTTAGGTCAGACACGAGAAGTAACAAAATTAGAAAGGAGATTTTGAGGACTATTATAAAATTTTATCTTTCAAAAATTTATAATTTAAAATGCAAATGATAATAAGTTGCATTAAAATTTCACAGTAGCTTTAAAAGTTAAAAATTTTGGCATGGGGACTTTCCTATATACAGCTGAAAAGAGTGATTTCATTCACTCAAAGCCAGAAATGTAATATTTTTAAATCATTAATTAATAGAAGCTGTTAGTAATTAAATTGGTGATTAATACTATTCTGAAAGCACAACTGTTTTCGAGAGGGGGCCATATAATTTATTTTTTGCTTAAAAATTATCTTTTTTCTACCACTTTTACTAAAATAAATACAAATAGTATCAGCATACTGTCAACTACTAGAAATATAAATTACCTCATCATGACTAATTTTTCATAACAATATAAATACCACTTCCCCTCCCCCCTTTTGTTCCACACTACATCATTGAATTCGTATTTATTGACTTGCACTGATCATTGAATTCTTATTTAATGACTAAAAATACCACAACTTTTCAAATGATGCAAAAAGTAAAGCTAAAAATAAAACAACAAGAAACGCATTTAAAATTATGGTTAAAAAGGGAAATTAAAAAATGTACGGAGAAAAGGCTTGCATTGACAAATGTAAACTTGCAAAACTGCAAAATACACCTAATTTTTAAAAAATCTGATCTGCTTCACACACAAGCATTTCATCCTTGTAATAAAACTATTCATGCAGTACTAGTGTCAAGCACAGTATCCTCTGTTATATGACGTTTCTTATGCAATTTCAGACTGGACAACCTGTTAAACTTTGCATTACATAAGTCACAGATGTATGGTTTCTCACCAGTATGAATTCGAGTATGTGTTTTAAGAGTAGACTGCAATCTAAAACTTTTATTACATATACTACATGTATGAGGCTTCCCTCCACTATGAACAAGAGAATGTACTTTAAGATGACTACCAGTAGTGAAATGCTTCCCACAGTCACTACACACAAATGGTTTTTCACCAGTATGGACCCGATGATGCACACGAAGATTTGACTTGGAGTAAAACTTTTTTTTACAGATATTGCATACACAATTTTTTTCTCCCTTGTGAATAAAAGAATGCTCTTTGAGGGTACCAAGCTGCTTGAATTTTTTGTGACATACATCACACTCAAAAGGATTTTCATCTGTGTGTATACGATAATGTATTTTAAGACTATGATTCAGTGCAAAACCCTTATTACAAATTTCACATGTATGAAGCTTTTTAGCTTCATGAATTAAAGAATGAGTTTGTAAAGAACTAGGAAAAGCAAACCTTCTGTCGCATGTATCACATGAATAAGGTTTTTCTTCTGTATGAATTAAATAATGCCTTTTAAGATTAGAATGGCAATTAAATTTCTTTTCACATAATTCACATACTAATGCACTTTCTTTTGAATGAATCTTAATATGCCTATTAAGAGATGACTTAGTAGCAAATTTTTTCTCACAAGCATCACAAGTATAAAGTCTTTCTCCTGTGTGAATTCGATAATGTACCTGAAGGGATGCTTTGTGTCGAAAATGCACCTTGCAAAATTCGCAGGTGTACCTTTCTTCCATTGTTGTTAAAAGGGAAAATGCACTTTGCGCTTAATAACAGAGGTGTGTTATTTTGCAGTGGTTATGTCATTCTGCCATGTGGAATTGTTTTGCACTCGCTATATCATTCTGCACATGTGGAAAAAATTCAAAGTGCAAAGGAAAAGCAAATAACCCTGAAGTAATACAGTCAAATACCAAAAATCCGCCGACCTGAAATCCGCCAACTCCTGAAATCCGCATTGCCTCTCGAAATATAAACATTGAATTTATAGGTTCCAGAAATCGCAGAATGGAGAATGAAATACCGAAGAAAAAATATTTATCCAATAATGACGTCATAATTATGGAATAATACTGATTCTGTGTTAGTGGCAGAAAAAAAATCTTAGCCCAGAAGAGGTTTTTAGTATATATGATGTGTTCAGATGAGCCAACACTAGCATATCAGATAACCGATGATGAAATCACTGGCTATCTTTTGAACTCGCCACGGCAAGAAAACGATTCTGACACCGACACAGATAATGAATTTGATGGAAGTGAGAAAATATCTTTTAACGAGTGTTTGGAACATGATGAAAAATACCTAAAATATTTAGAACAAGAGAGCTGTGTCACAGACCAAGAGATTATGACCCTGTAAAATTTACAAAAAAAAACTTACTCTGGAGCACCTAAAGATTTAAAACAAACCTATATCAGAAAAATGTTTGAAATAAGTAAAAAAAAATTGAAATATTTTATGCTTTATTAGTATCCCTTATTTTTACACGTCTCTATTTTTTATGTCCCTTATGCTTTAAAATATTCCTGTAATCACTAACATGAATGAATAATATAATATATATATATAATTTAATGCATATAATAAAATAATGTACACTATTCTACATAATAATTTAAGTAAATGTATCTAATATGCCTTATTTATTTTGCCCTTTTAGTCTGAATATTATGATTTGGCTTTTCTGTCCTGAAATCCGCACAACCTCTGGTCCCAAGCATTGCGGATTTCTGGACTTCTACTGTATTTACATCCGGTTGTGTCAAAACCAATTGATCTTAATGGTAAGTCGCTGAATGTTTTGGTCACCACGAAAGCATCGCCAAAGCACTGTATGGGCCTCTCCTTACTTTCTACCTCCATGGGCCGTTCCTAGCGGGGGTTCAGCGGGTAAAAGTACGAGGTGAGCCAAAATCAGAAGCGACCGGACTCTCGCAATACCACGCCTAAGTATTTTAAGTTCATTAACTTTATTATAATTTAGATTGACGGAAAGATTAATATACTCTAAAATACATCTACGTACTAATAACGTAAGGCGATTTCCGGCCGATTGTTAGTAGCATTGGCCAGATTTCAGAATGGGGAATAGAGGCAACGAAGAGCGGAGATGGAGTTCCAGAAAGACGGGATAATTCGAGAAGGGGCGGGAAAGTTCACTACCAGCAGAAGTACAGTTTGCCATTTCAGTTAAGTTGTTTGCATTTAGTGCCTAGCAGTGTGCATAATTATTACCCCGGCGTTGAAATAAATATCTCCAATGTAAAAGAAATAAGTCAGAGATAAATACTGGGAGATAAATTTGAATTATTAATAGGTATATAAACTAGCAGTGGCAGTTTTAGTAGTCCTTAAGAACAAAGTCATAGTATTAATAACTTGGACTTTTATTAAATAATTATTGTTTTACGTTTTCGAATGTTACACACTTTCATGATACGCTGAACAACGAATCTTGCAAAAGATAAGGACGTTGCAATAAAAATGTAAGTATCTAACAAGTATATAAATTTTTTATTAGAGAACAGTGATTTTTGATTTGATTAGATTAGCAATTATGTCTCACAGTTTCCAGTTTCCCATTAAAAAAACCATGAGAAGCGGGGCATTTTCGGAAGTAATTACACGATTGCTGCAACTGCATCAAAAATGTACTAAACTATCCAACTATCTTGAAATAACAATAAACATTTTATATATTTATTGTTTACTTCAAAGTCAAATTTAATTTAGCTAATTTCTTATTTTTGACTTGTTGATTTTATGTTTGTTAAAAAAAGTATGAAAATTCTTTTTTGTTTTTCCTTTTTAAATCAAAGCTTACGATTTTTGTTGGTTTCGATGTTATATTTAAGTACTTTTTGTACAATTTGCACGATTTGTCATATGTAAGCACTTAGTGAATATGAAATAAAATTTTATTAATCACTGAGAATTTTTTTTAATTTGGGGAGAGTGAATATGAAATAAAAATTTTATTTATCATTGAGCAATCTTAGGAAAGTACGCGGGCAGCCAATGGCCTAGGAACGGCCCTGGCAATATTTCAATTACACACGGAGCAAGCGACGAAATTGCTGTTACAACTAGTCCGTTTCGTTGGAACTCAAAACCTGGTAGTTCCACACTACGTAAAATTTTCAATTCAAACTTGTATCGACGTTGTGGACAAATGTCATTAGCAAAGACTTTAAATTCAAATATTTTATGTAGTATAATTTTGCGTATACTATCTGCAAAAATATAGAACGTAACGGATTTGAAAGATGC
The DNA here is from genome assembly GCA_000611955.2 of Stegodyphus mimosarum. Lineage (NCBI taxonomy): Eukaryota > Metazoa > Arthropoda > Arachnida > Araneae > Eresidae > Stegodyphus > Stegodyphus mimosarum. Next base: position 182,533 of record KK119038.1, on the reverse strand, counting down.
TGCTTAGTTTGTAACTTGTATTGTGGGAAATTACTGAGATACTGACTTATCACGTAATTGTTAATCAGTGTGTTAAATAAAATATTGTCAAGTACCGCTACGTTATGTTTAAAAATTAATGTAACGCACAAATGCAAATTTAAAATTCAAGCTGCCTTTTCTAGGGACCACTGGTGTCTTTTATAAGCTTAGAAGAATAATGCAAACTAAATATATCATGCCTTTAAAAACATAATTAAACATAATTATTCAAACTCCTATGATTGTAACCTAACCAGCTGGGGGCTATTTGCAATCTCTAGCTACAGATTTAAAGTACACTGCGAAAAAAAGGGGGGCACACTTCCTATATTTCCCATGCTACTGAGCCGACTCACGAAATTCAGCTTGCGTTTTCCATGTCTCGAAAGCACGACTTAGGATATGTATTAGATTTATATATGCATTGTGTTAATATAGGAATTTTGGCCCAAAATCGCTGTCAAAATTACTCATCTTCTTAAATATCAACAACTAAATAATATTTCAACTAAAACACATAATGTAAACAAGAGTTTGCCAGATCAATTAACCAAATAAAATTCGAAATTATCAATAAAAAATATGAGCGCATTGTGATGGTAATGTTAGCAACCGCATCGTACCACAAATGCGAGTAACGAAATGAATTTGTAAGTACCGATTCGGTACTTCAAGTCAACCGATGTACCCGTTACTCGGTAACAAATAGATGCGGTGTGCTTCAGCTCTAGTTGCCATTCACATTTCCTTTGTGCAAAACTGCTATCCGAGTTGTTTGGTTTTTTTTTTCCTTTCTTGAGGTGGTAGACATACAGTAGAAGTTCAGAAATCCGCAATGCTTGGGACCAGAGGTTGTGCGGATTTCAGGACAGAAAAGCCAAATCATAATATTCAGACTAAAAGCGCAAAATAAATAAGACATATTAGATACATTTACTTGAATTATTATGTACAATAATATACATTATTTTATTATATGCATTAAATTATTATATGTATATATTTATTGTATTATTCATTTATATTAGTGATTACAGGAATATTTTAAAGCATTAAGAACATTTTTTTTTACTTATTTCAAACATTTTTCTGATAGAGGTTTGTTTTAAAACTTTAGGTGCTCCAGAGTAAGTTTTTTTTTTGTAAATTTTACAGGGTCATAATCTCTTGGTCTGTGACACAGCTCTGTTGTTCTAAATATTTTAGGTATTTTTCATCATGTTCCAAACACTCATTAAAAGATATTTTCTCACTTCCATCAAATTCATTATCTGTGTGGGTGACAGAATCGTTTTCTTGCCGCAGCGAGTTCAAAAAAGAGCCAGTGATTTCATCATCGGTTATCTGAGATGCCAGTGTTGGCTCATCTGAACACATCATATATACTGAAAACCTCTTCTGGGCTAAGATTTTTTTTCTGCCACTAACACAGAATCAGTATTATTCGGTAATTATGGCGTCATTATTGGATAAATATTTTTTCTTCGGTATTTCATTCTCCATTCTGCGATTTCTGGAACCTATAAATTCAATGTTTATATTTCGAGAGGCAATGCGGATTTCAGGAGTTGGCGGATTTCAGGTCGGCGGATTTTTGGTATTTGACTGTAACAACATTAAAGTAGCCTATACGATTAACAAAGCTTCCTGTATTTTTTTCCCCATTATATTATGGTCATAATGTGAATTTTGCCCTTTTAAAACTACAACGCTTATCAAAGATTACCCTTCACTTAGGTTTGTGTAACACCAAACCTAAGAATAACAATACTTCCAAGATATGTTTTCAGGGATTATCAGGATTTCAGAATTTTCCATTACCTTGTCATATCGTGATAACGCAGTCATTCACTGGGATGCAGCACTTAGTCTTTTATGATAACGTGCGTTTATTGTTACTCATACGATGTATCGTCCCTCACAAACAAGTCATGAATGCATTACGATAAATGTTGAAGACAGAGTTAAATATATTGCTGAAGATGTATTTTTGTGTATAAATTTTAAAAATGTAAAGATTCTTCAAGGCAGAAAAATATTATTTACTTATTTCATGACAGGTTTTTTGAATCTAAATGTTATGAAGATTATAAAAATGCTCTGATATAAGTACAGCTTTTTTATATAAATTTCTATGTTTGATTGATGTTATGTCTATTTTGGTTTTCTTGTATTTTCTTTATAGAAATATATTAATGTTTATATTTTAATTTTAAAACAAACATATATATCAAATGTCAGTAAATAGATATTTGATACCATTTTATGAAAGAAAATTTTGTTTTAAGTATAATATAGAAACTTGTTCTTTGGAAAATAAATAAATGTATTGAAAGGTAAATTTCTTGGTGAAATAAATGTATCGTTATAATTTTTTTTGAGTTAAAAATAATGCAAAAAATATTGATTGTAGACGTTTAAAAACGTTTAAAAAAAGACGTTTAAAGTAGGTAAGATGTAAAAAAATAAGAAAGACTCTATATGTAACCTTTAAAAAATTAATTTTATTTAATTAGTAATGTTCCCATTTTCGAGGAGAACGTATATGTTTTACAGATTTAACATGCCATTTGTTTTTCATATTGATATCATGATTACGCTAAGTAAATTTTCATTTTTGATGTGATCCACTGGCATGTTGATTTCAGCCAAGGCTTTTAAAAATTCGTTTTTAGCAGGAATATTAATCTTTTTCTTTTTGGTTGTAAAAATAATATTAAACACGTCAATGATATTTGATCGTTTAATTTTTTCCTTATGATATAGTATCTCGCTTTTATCATTCCACTTGAGAATATCAGGATGTCTCTTTAAAATAGTTAATATATTTTGTGCTTTTCTTTGCATTCCCTGAGGAACTCTGTCTAAGATAACAGGAGAACAATCATCTATAGTCACCTGTTTGTCGCCGGGGTTGTCTAGGTCCATTTTCTTCACAGGTGGGAGTTCTATTTCCTCTTTCACTTTCTTTTCAACTGAATCGTCCTTTATTTCTTGTGAATCGTCTGTCAGAGGTTTAAATGATCCATTATATTCCTTTTGTAAAAGTTCATAATAACGAACTAATTTCTCACGATCTCCAAGTGAACTGTTTAAAATATGCATCATTGCTTTATCTAATTCACTTAATTATTTATCAGAAATGATATGCTTTGTCATCATCTCTTCTGGAACTAACGCATATTTCTTAGTGAACTCCATTGATTAATCCTGTGAGAACACTGAGAGCCGCATGAGTCAAAACGCTTAGAAAACCTCCTTTCTGTAAAATAAATTTCCGTTTCTTCACAAGAGAAATCTTAAGATTTCCTAATTTTCGCAAAGTTGTTTTATGCTTACAGAGAGTCTTCTTTTGCTGCTCTGACAATGGAATGTTTCCCTTGAGTATGTTTAAACTACATTCGCATATAGCTTTTATACAGATGATATTAATTTTCTTTAATAATAGTTTCCGTAACTTTAACGGACAAATGTTTAGCAGACGTAACTGTCTTAGCTGTTTCTTGACCAGCGTCATTTTATAAAACGATGAAGCATTTGATAAAGATGTTTGTGCGTAGGTAGCGTGCGTAATTCAGCGTAGAAAGATATGCGTTACCAACGGTATCATTTAATTATTTATTATTACAGCGTAGGAACAGTTACAAGAGCGAGTACATTGCGAGTCAGCGTTCATCTGCTGCGCAGTTGAATAGACAAGTGGCCAATTAGCAGAGACTAAACATTACTTTCCAGTTGCCAGATTTTACAGATTAATATGAGAAATGCACAGCAACAAAAATGCGATGGGAAAGTGCTCCGTCCGCCAAACGATGAAGTTACAAGTACGGAACATCCCGCCCGGCGTTGAAATATTACATTATTTCAAAATTAAAGAAACAAAGTATGAATACAAACTTATAATAACATTACATACAACAAATATACTAATTAATAAATCAATGAGAATAAATAAATTATCCAACAATAGAAATAGTTATCCATAATGGGTAAAATACAATTTTTTGAAATTTTAGTTTATTTCCAACTGGCAGAATAACTGGATGTTTACGATTGAAATTTAAATCTGAATGTGAGAGTCTACCACCAACTCTTATTAATCCACTGGATGGATCTAAAAAGGGATTCAAAAATTTAAGCTTACTCGTAGGTGGAACTGAAGATCCCCTTTCTAAAGCTGATATCTCCGCGGGAAAATACTTTACCTGTATGTGTTTTAGCAGATAATTTTCTGCTCCTTCATATTCTTCGCATGTGAGTTCTCCTGTATGCGGTTTAAGAGATTTGCACCTTCTGCAAAATCTAAAAATAAAAGCTAAAATTCTAATTAGTTTATGAAAATTGTTAGTGATATTAAGTAAGCTATCAAAAAAAGAGTCATTATTTAAACTTAATGTCACTTTAGAAACGGTCTAGAGTTCATCAGTATAAAGTTTGTCAGTTGAACTACTGGCGTTTTGGAAAGTCTGAGGGATAGCTGAATTTAATTTTGAAAAGTCTGGTCCTTTCCACCAAAGTTCACTAGCGGCAAGTGCTTTAACGTCCAGTCCTCTGGAGATTAAGTCTGCTGGGTTGAACTCAGAAAAAATATGATGCCATTCGAAGTCCTTAGATATCTGCTGGATTTGTGATACTCGGTTGCCTACAAATGTTTTAAGCAGATTTGAAGGAGTCTTGATCCATGCTAGGGCTACTGTAGAATCAGAGTACAATTTCACAGAGTCTATTTGAAGTTTAACAGCTGTTAGGACCCTTTCCGTTAGTTTTGCGAGAAGAAGGCATGCAGAAAGTTCTAGACGTGGAATTGTAATGAATTTTGTAGGGGCAACGCGTGATTTGCTGCAAAGAAGTGTACTGTTTACTGCACCGGTGCTGGACACAGTTTGGATGTATATCACTGCACCGTAGGCCTTTGAAGATGCGTCTGAGAAACCTTGAAGTACTACCAACTTGGTATCGGTGTTTAAAAAACATCTTGGCACATGAATGTATTCCAAATGTGGTAGTGTTCTAATGAAGTTTTCCCACTGTTCGGCAATATTTGGAGGTAGTGTTTCGTTCCAATCTAGCTTAAGCAACCATAACTGCTGCATAAAGATTTTTGCCTTAGCAATAACAGGACCCAAGAGTCCGAGTGGATCATAGATGCGTGCTATTTGAGATAGTACATCTCTCTTGGTGAAGTTAGGATTAGCGCTTATGCTTACTTTATACGTAAAGGAGTCACTTAAACTATTCCAAAACATTCCTAGCGTTTTAACTATTATTTCTTCCGAATTTCGATCAAGCGTAAACTCTTGCAGTTCAGTGGATGGTGCCTTATTACTGCACCACTTGTGCAAAGTCATTCCTCCCCTTTGGAGAAGCTGTTTTAATTCTGACATAAGTTTTTCTAACTCGTTGAATTCTGAGGAACCAGAAAGGCAATCGTCCATGTAGAAATCCTGAAGAACTACTCTTGAAGCTAAGGGAAAGTCCTTTCCCTCATCTAAGGCAATTTGTTGTAAAACTTTAGTGGCTAAGTATGGGGCGGACGCTGTCCCATACGTTACAGTTCGTAATTGGTAAACCTTAATCGGTGCGAATTTGCTGTCTTTCCATAAGATTTTTTGAAGCTTAGTTTGCGAAGGATTAACTTCAATCATTCTGAACATCTGTTTGATGTCAGCAGTAAAGGCGAAAATGTGTTTTCTAAATCTAATTAGAATCGAGAAGAGGTCTTCTTGAAGCACTCCTCCTTTGCACAATAAATCATTTAAGGAATGCCCGCTTGACGTTTTCGAACTCGCGTTGAAGACCACGCGTAGTTTAGTTGTTTTGCTGGTGGGACGCAATACGCCATGGTGTGGTAGATAATACCCTTCATCTATAAGTGTATCTTCTTTCACCTCCTCCATATGATTCAAATTTTCATATTCATTAAGAAATTCTACGTAAAGTGTTTTTAAGGTAGGATCACGTTCCAAGCGAGTCCACAACTGATCTAGTTTTTTCGATGCGATTTCTTTAGAATTTCCTAACATTGTTTCCGAAGATTCTGGTTTGAGTGGCATTTCAACCACGTATCTACCGTCTGGTTTCCTATAATGTGTTTTCGCGAAGTGTTCGTTGCAATAATTTAATTCGTCATTACAAATTTTGCGTGGTTCTACTTCTTCTACTTCCCAGAAGCTTGTGAGGGTTTTGTTGAGAGTTTCTAAATTTTTAGCCAAGAAACAGTGTTTTGGTGTATAACACAAATTATTGTCTGAAATACTACCCGAAACAAGATAGCCAAAACAGCTTGATTGCAAGAACAAATTTTCTCCCAGTTTTATTTTATCATCTCTCAAAATTGAGAAGAATAATTCAGCACCCAACAGAATATCGACCTTTTGAGGAACGAAAAATAATGGGTCAGCAAGTTTGATTTTCCGTGGAATGTACAAATTCGAAACATTAATTCTTTTGGAGGGTGTGAAATTAGTAATGTTAGGCACAATTAGTAAGTCAATTTCCCAATGTGAATCATTACTTTCATTCGATAAATAAGCTGAAACTTTTTTCTTAATGTTCAGCGGTGTGTCATTTAATCCACTTATCGGAACGTTTATTTTTTCTTTCTTCAAACCTAACGCATCGGCTGCTCTCGTAGTCATAAATGAGCTTTCAGAGGCCGAATCCAAGATCGCTCTCAACGGTACGCTTTCACCAGCTGAATTTCTGATATAAATTATTACAGTATTTATCAAAACACTTTTATTATTTCCATTTGAGAAGAAAGATATACGAGCATTTTCTGGCGGATGCGAATCAATTGACCTTGACGAATTTATGTTTTGTTGATTTGGTTCCTGAAGCTCTAACGTCCCCGTGATGTCTACGCCATGAACGCCATGAGCACTGGAATTCGTCAGCGGCGCCGAATATGCATGTAGCAATGTATGATGATCGGATTTTTTCTTACAAATATAACAAACACTGTTCGATTTACACTGAGATAATAAATGAAATTCGCTAAGACAGTTATAGCAAAGCCTATGTTTTTTGACCAAACTCACTCGTTCAGATAATTTCATTTGTTTAAATTTATCGCAGTGATACAATGCATGCGGTTGCAATTTACAAGCGATACACAATTTAGGTGATTTATTTGATTTAACCAAAAGAGATTTCGATCGTTCCGAATTAAATTTAGATGGAATGTTAGCACTGATGCTATTTAAAATTTGACATCTTCTTTCTAAGAATTCCAAAAATGTATCAAAATCTGGTACTTCATTATCTTTTAGTGTTAGCTCATACTGTTTTCGTGTTTCGCGATCTAATTTGTCAAGAACAATATTTAATAACAGAACATTCGATAGTTTATCTCTTGCGAAATCTAAGATTTTTAACGATCTAAGATTTTTCTTAATATTGTCTAACATTATGCGAAGCTCTTTAGCCGATTCATGGTTTATTGATGGAGTATTTAGAATGTTTTTAATGTGACAGTCTACAATTATTCTTTTATTCTCGTATCTTTGTTCTAAAGCTTTAAAAAGTGAAGAAAAGTTATCGTCTGATGTTTCTAATGATTTGGCTTCTCCTTTCAAAGCCCCGCGTAAGTAATGGAGCTTTTCATTTTCAGAAAGTTCCGGATTTTCTTTGATTAAACTATTAAACTGAGTCTTAAACAAATTCCATTCTTCAAATTTTCCGCTAAAATTCGGAAGAGGAATTTTTGGCAGTTTTACTAAAGCCCTTTTAAATTGATCATTACATACAGAATAACTTTCGTTTTTAGGGCTGTCACTATTTTGATTTGTTACAGATTCATAACTTTTAAGTTTATTAATAGAGGTTTTTAGACTTACCTCTAATTTTTCAATATCCTCGTCCACTTCAGACAGCAAAGCTTCCGCTTCTTCAAACTCATCATCCGTGAGTATTCTGTAGTAGTCGTTTTTCAGCACTTCGAACTTTTCATGAATATTTACCACGGTATCCAAATGAGCCTGTAGCTGCGCAATATCCAGTATATTTTGCTTTTTTGCGGCTGTTATAGCATTTGAAATCCTTGTTAACTGTCCTTTGATGTTTCCACGTTTGCGATTTAAAGTTGTGATATCCATGGTCATTGTTTACTTTTGTTGCAAACCGATAGCGTTTAATCCATAGGTTTAGTTTCTTCTGTGGGTCGGCGGACCAAAAAATGTGCGTAGGTAGCGTGCGTAATTCAGCGTAGAAAGATATGCGTTACCAACGGTATCATTTAATTATTTATTATTACAGCGTAGGAACAGTTACAAGAGCGAGTACATTGCGAGTCAGCGTTCATCTGCTGCGCAGTTGAATAGACAAGTGGCCAATTAGCAGAGACTAAACATTACTTTCCAGTTGCCAGATTTTACAGATTAATATGAGAAATGCACAGCAACAAAAATGCGATGGGAAAGTGCTCCGTCCGCCAAACGATGAAGTTACAAGTACGGAACAATGTTGTTTTTATTATTTTTAATAACGTTTCATTTGATAAACGTACTGTACTTGGTTAGGTAAAATTTGGTGCGTAAGCGCAATTCTTACGGAGTTTCACTGCGCAAATCAATTAATAAATAAGAAAAAGGTTTCTTGGTTGCATCTTCGTATACTTCTTGAAAAAACTTTATATGACGCGGAAACAGCTGTTTTCCCAAATGCACGATTTAACTGACATCTCTTCTGTTTTTACACAAAATCAAATAGTGTGCATTTAAAGTCACTTCACGCATTTCTTTTCCCTTGTGAGAAAAGTTTTCAGTGATAAAAATAACGCTTACATTTAAATGATGACTTCCTTTTGTAAATAAATTAGTCAAACGTTTATCATTCCCACATTCGCTCATCAAATCGCCTATTATGATAATATGTTGGAACCTAAATATTCTTGATATTTAATTGGTAAACCTTCGACAAAAGTAACATTCGGTATATTATTATACAGTGGTTGGTAAATTCCATAGCACCATACTACTATATCACGAATCGTTGAAAACATTTCCTCTTTATACTTTAACAATTCTCACACAAAATAGCTTTTCCCACATCCAGTGGGTCCCGAAATCTCCATTTTGAAAGGATGTTGTAGCTTTAGAAATTACATATTAAATGAGACAAGACACATAAAGTATAAAGTTTAAATATGTTTATTGATAGAAAGAAGTTCGTACATGAAATTTCTTGATTACAAAATTATATACTTTGATATCATGCTGAGGTATGAAAGATAACAATATATCATTGAGGGATTGTCCACGACATTTACAATGTAAATAGCATATGCAATACTGACCACATACTGCTGTTATATTAGTTTGGAGAGTCATCAAATTAAAGTCCATCTGTGGATATCGTTCTTCATACTTGGCTATCAGTCCAGGAAAATACGAAGGGTCATGTCCGTAGGAATTGAAAAATTCTAAATGTTGTGGAGACTAGATGTAAAAAGCTAACCAGTGACTACCGGACTCAGATGCACGATCTGCATTAGCTATAAAGCAACTTGGATATTTCTTGATCTCGGTAGGGAGTCGATCACTTGCAAAAACTCCCAGAAATGCTTTTTGTGTCTTTGCATTCTGAGAGAGTGCTCTGTTTATTTCACGGCTGTCCCCTGCTTAACTGGCAAAATCGCATAGTACATGACGAGATTTTGTTATTTCAATCACGTTTTGAAATTCTGCATAGACTAGCACCGAGAGAGTCACAGAGATAGCCTTAGAAAGTTTAATTTCTACTCCCAAATTCCCTTGATGCTGTAAGTTAAAATGAAATCCGTCACACATGTCTGGAGTTAAATCGAAAGCATATAACACATGTCCTTTTACAAATTCTTCTCGAGATAAATAGATGCCTTTGTTGCGATTAAATCCAGAAAATAAACTGTGGTAAGCGCGCACATAATGTTTAGACTCGAAATCAAGGTCCATTGGTTTACATGGAACGGGTTGTCCATCTACATAAATCGATGTAAAGTTTACATAATGATGGGCAAATAGAAAGGGATTCATTGAATATTGCCCATTAATTGCAGCATTTTCCACACAAGTAATAATTACCCGCTTGAGCATCATTCCTAAAAATACATTATCTTGCATAAAAGATAATTTCATATTCAGTAACCCTTAGTTACTGAATATGTTTTGCACAACACTCGATCTATAGGGGTATTTAGCAAAACTTTTTTCCAACGCTTTTACATGCCCGAGAGAGACCCCAGGGTTCACTTTTACTTCTCTGACAAACAAAGAGACATGTTACAAGAACACTTTATAATCGGCGTCTTTCTCGATATAAACTAGACAGAAAGCAGATTTACTACGCACCATTTTAATTTTCACATCGACTAAATTTATCATGAGTCGATTTTGTTGAAAAATGTCGCAATTTAATTGTCCTAACAAATCCACACTTTGACTGTTTTTAATAAGTTCACCGCGAGCTTTCAGTCTAGCATCCGCATCCCGAGTTAAGATATTTATTTTATTAGGTGAAGTGTCTTGGAAAAATCCTTCACAGATGAGTAAACGTTTCTTCGCATCTTTCCCATAATTCAATAATGTTTCGATGAAGCCTCTGTAGGGATAGGTATTTGTAGCAGATGAAATGGTTCTTTCATTTAAACTTATATCTACCTGTGAAAAAGAGAGAATGTAAAAATAAATTCACAGGGGCAACCGGTTCTTTATCTGTTAGACTGATTCCGTCTACCTTAACTACTTTTACTTTCACATGTATATAGGAAGCATATAAATCAATATAGTCTTCACCACTTCCAGAAATATTAAATTCGATAGGTCCTCCATGCCGTATATTTGCGAGGGGGTGATATTTCACAAACTGACCTTTTTCAATGGCTGTTTGCGTAGGAAGAATGGTGAGTAAATTTAGTTCAGATTTCACACAAACGGGAGAGTCTCGATGAATATACGAAATCATACTTTTTTTAACAGAAAATATCCTGTGCTTTCACCTTCTTTGTTCGGTGAGAATTGGTACGCTTTTTCCTACGTTTCTGCTTCTTATTGACTCGTCCAGAACCAATCATGTTCTTCATTTTAGCAGCAGCTTTATTCGTTAATATATTTCGGGCTTCTTTCAGTCGACGTTTGGCAGCCACTTTTATATCTTGCCCTTGAGAAAAGTCATTTAACAAGTTCAGTCCGCTACGCCATACTTGTTTTCCAATTGCTTTGGCATCTGATTTAATAAGAGATACGGCAGCGCGAAAGAAGGATCTGAATAGACCTCCTAATCCGTACCCTATCTGATAAAGATTACCTTGATAATAATTCAATCCGTGTCCTGTTTGTTGTACATAATAATCTTCAAAAGATTTTTTACAACATTGATAAGGTACATACATTACGACAAACATTTTTGACGGAAATGAAGTTTCACGTATGACCTTCCTCGTTCAAATAGAGTAAATGCTCCCATATGCGTTCTTATATCGATTTCCAAAGTGTCAATCATTTTCCAATTCACAGGTAAATAATGAGGTTTATCAAATAGTGCTATGACCACTTCTCCATCGCTACGAACTTACTCTTACGATTCGAAGAAGAGAAGCTAAAACATCTCCTACGATTTGAGGCTCTACAATATCCGTATATATCATTAATACACGATAATGTGAACAAGGGTCGGCGGCAAAAGAACTTTCTACAACAGTTTCTGAACTATTATCCGTAGATACAATTTCCATAGGTTCGAAACCTATGACTAAACTAAACTAAACTGACCTAACCTAAACTAAACATTTGAGCTAACTCATCATGTGAAATCACTTTAGCGTTATTTTTAACTCGTTTTGTTACTGGGTTATAACTGAAAATTATTTTGTTTGATGTTCTTTAATATAAATAGCTTTCAAAATATCAGGCACTGTTTCATAACATCCTGGAGGTAATCTACGACGTAATATTTCACCATCTTTCTCTAAAACAAATCCAATTAAGTTATTTTCTGCATTTACATTATGCCATGTGTGCGGATATAGCAATTCAACCAAACCAACTTCCCACATACCTTTTAATTCAATGGGAACTGGTAAGCGTGTTACAAAATGTGAAATTTTATTTTCGAGAAAATAATTCATAGAGCTATCACTCGGAAGTGTTACGTAGAAACTCATTTTAGAAAATGATTCGCATGTAGTGTTTTCTCATACTTTATATCGATAGTAAATTAGAAGCTGGAATCCATTGATTAAATTTGTCGGGATAACCGCGATACTTTACAAAGTATTCTGTCTGTTTTTTACGCATACGTATCTTCAAAAATTTTTCAATGGGATATTCATCTTTCAGTCTCCCTTTCTGCAGCTCTTGTGCATAAAACGTTCCTTTTACTGAGTCTCCAAGTAAATCTTTAATTCTATACACTGCTGGATGTCTTTTAACACACTGTGTTACCATAAACAGTTCTTCAGTCCAGTTGGTTTCATAGCCTTTTTCGAAAGTAAGCTTTAGTTTGGAAACATGCACTACATCACCTACAGTAAATATACATTTAGAAACGCTAGACGGGTGATCTCCATACAAGGTAAACCATACATCACTCTCATTTTTTGAATTTAGTTCTATGGGAGTTCGCTTTATACTTGAATGGAAAGTAGCATTATAATTTCTATTAATTTGTGCAAGATATCTACATATTTGTATGCATTTCGAGTCTTAAAGTATTTCCACATTTTTTTTTTTTTTCAAAATGCGATTAAACCTTTCCACCACGGATGCTTTAGTAGTATTAAAAATGTCTTGAAAAGTTGATTCTTGTAAATGTATTGAACTTAGATTCCTTTTTAAAAATTTTTGAAACGCTTTATTTTTAAATTCGGTACTCTGATCAGTTTGAAGTAATTTTGGTTTAAGTTTGCTCATTATTTTTTGAAATGCTTTCACAATATCTTTCCCTCTCCTTTGTTTCAGAGGCCCATGCATATTTTGATAACATGTCAATACAGGTTAATATATATCAATAACCATCATTATAATCACATAAATGTGAAACAGCTTCTAAATCAGCTTGCCATTGTTGATCTATATTATGCACATTACTCTATTCGTTGGAAATTTTCGGCAAATTGGCTTCTGAAGAGTGTACGCATATATTCCCTCCAACCATATTTGAATCTCTTTCCGGGAAACTTTACTTCCTGCAACATGATGTAAAGCCTCGACACCACCAAAACTTGCAACATGAGCTGGATCCCGATACGATAAATTCATTTTCATAACACATAGAACTATTCTTCATATTGAAAATGATAAATTCCCACTGTCATTAAAACGTAGAGTAAAATCAATAGGAATTTTATGAAATTCTGTAAAAATATAGATGGATGATAAAATAATGCATAAAATAGTGTATAAACACACCGGAACGGTGGCATCTCCTGACGCAGGCATAACTGCAATTGATGAGCCAATTTTCCATTTCTTATATAGTCTTTTTAACCTAATTCTGGATGTATCACATCAGCTTAGTGGTTAAAATCTTCAAACTACTAAGCTGGCTAAATTTTGGATAACAGAACATTTAAAAAAAAAAGTTTCCAAATAGATTATTTTCTTTTTGCATCCACAGAGGGCAGCATGAGCAATTCCTAAATAGATTATTTTCTTTTTTCGTCCCTACAGGGCGCCAAGAATGTTTGCTCCATCCCCCTCGTTGTCAATTTTGAAAAAATTAAATTTAAGTGAAAAGCAGGAGACCTACAACTCAACCAGCAGCCCAAAACAACTTAACTTGTGACGCTATTGTCTACGCCCCTCGTTGTGATGTCATAGATGACGTTGCCCTTGTCCCCGCCCTCTGTGTGACGTCACTGGCCACGCCCCTGACCCTCTTGCCGCAAAACTCCATTCTTATAATACACTCCAAAATTTGATACCGAATTTGTCTGGTTTATTCGGCATATACTGTATAATCTTACACTTGGCTTTGGATGGTAATAACTACTCATCCACAATTACGTTTTCTCCTGGCTTTTAGGAAATCGCATGGTTCTGTATAATTTTTTTCTAAATATCTGAAAAAAGTGCAAACTTATCACTTTCTAAACGTCTATTTCTAGTTCAAATCTTAGATATTTCATAATATCTCGAAAACGATTGAAAAACACTGTTTCTCGAAAAAAGGACAATCCAATGTATTATTCCACAAAAAATCATAATCCATAGCATTGTACCCAAATGCTCCTCTTGCATAAATAGTAGCAATAAAAGCATCAATCGTTTCTAAAGGATATTGTCCAAATTTCTTCATTGTTTAAAATTGCCTCTGCTTCCGTCCACTTTGTAAAATGACGTAACATCGATTCATGCACAAACTCCAAGCACTCAACATATTGCCCCCGAAATTTCTTTTTGCATAAATTGTTGGACCTGGCAATTCCTTCAGCACATTTTGAGCTCCATATTTCCCAGCTATAGTTGGTGAAGTAGATGTCATAGTGCACGAAGAAAGGTGTTTTCTGAGCGGATGGGAAATATATCTTGTTGTAAATAATCAGTGAATGAAAGGAATGTGCACGCCAGTTGTTTTTCGAAGAAAAAGTGTTTTCTGAGCTAAATAACAAGATAAATCTACCCAGTACTACTAGCAGTCAATATGAGTGCTCGTGGCGCTTTTAGGTATAACTAATAATATCTTCGTTAATTTTTATTTTATACGATTCATATTTGTTACCAATAATTTTCGAGGCTTTTTAGGAAAATAAAAAAAATTTGTGATATTTTAAGGTAAAGGGTTTTTTTAGGAATCCAATGTAAAATAACGAAAGCAGTCAAAATGACTGCTCTGGCGCTTTTAGTGTTAAATTGATATATATACCTTAATATTTTTCTTTTCAAAAAAGCCAGAGTTGTGTCAAGTTCATGCTCAAATTCTTGAGATAAAGATACTGAAATTTGAGGTCTTATTCATCTTTGAAGCAGACATGTTCACACAGGACATTTATGACGATTGTGTGGCATTAGAATTCCTCAGTTTATTTCTGTTATTCTTGTCATATAGGAAAGCAGAATTTAATAGGAAAAAGATTAAGACATGCAAAATAATGGGCTTGACAAAAGTTCATTTACAAATTACTTGTAAAGAGCTAACTGCTTCCGTTGATTGAACATATATAAAAAATGCTTTTTTGTTATGCTAACCCTTTTTACAGTAAACACTCTTTAAATGACTTGACTAACTGAGCAATGGAAAAAACTGTGGTATATAAAAAAGCAGAATTTCGTGTGTAGAGAAATAACTTAATTCAGTAATGAAAAATTTCTAAACAAACGGATAAAAACATAAAACTCTAACTACTATTCATAAAAGTGCACATACAGAATGCGGAATACCTTCATTTACAAAAATTACTCTGAATGTATTAAATTCAAAAATGCTGCAAAATTCTAATGTGAAATTTGAAAATATTTTATACCAGTACAGATTAAATTACAAAGCAAAATGAAAATGCTAGTGTTGACAGCTACTCTGATAATCAAAAATGATCTCAGGCACTTAGAGTATCACTTATCAATATCCATGCAGTAATATTCATGATGGGCACATAAAACTATGTGCAACTGAATAACTGAATGAAAGTAACTGAAATAAAAGTTTGAATTGAGTACAGAACACTACTTGGAATATGACTTAATGTCCCTTAAATTTAAGCATGAGTATATTTTATCTTAAATATGAACTGAATGTATCTGCTACCTACTTTAAAAATAAAAGCTTAAAACTGAAATTTAACTGCTTTTTAGCTCTTTTTTAGCTTTACAATTTTGCAGTTTTTGATAACTTCTGTTTGGCAACACAAGCAAGATCACCACTAGAAGAGTAAGGAAATATGTATAAATTCATCACTAAAATTACACTAATAGAAGATAAATATATAGAAGAATAAGGAAAAAAAAACTGCACTTGAATATAAGTTGTTTATTATTCTTTTACATTTTATAAAACAACTTCTGCTTTACCTAAAATATTTCTATTTTCACAAGTACATAACAATAAATATACATCTTTAAAATATACAAATTTGTGGAAGACTAAATTTTAGGGATGTATCATGATCCCCTGCAGAGCAGTTATATTACAAAACTCAGTTAAGTCAATAAGCCTCGTTAAAAAGTCTTTTCTCCTAGATTTGAACTTAATAACATGAATACAAATTACGACAGTAAACGACATGATCTCAGAATACACAATATATATATACATTTCTTAAAGTATAATCTTTAATATATATATATATAAACACATATATATACACAAATATATCGTTTTTGTGCAATTAATAATCTTAAGGCACAAAAGTATGAAGGTTTAAACTATGATATGGTATTTATAAGAATTCCTTATAAATAAATATATCTAGTTCCTTAAACATTTCAAAATTTTAAGAGTAGCAAATTAGCTTACTAAACTAGGTATGAATAAATGCATTATGCCAATTTTATTATGGCTTTCCCCTTAAGAGCAATTTATAATAAAGTAGTTATTATCTTTAGAAGCATGTAATCAGTGTATGTGATGAGAAAACCTTCATACAATCTGACATGCATATAAAAATTAACACTGTAAAAAATTAAATAAGAGCACTGAATATCATATAACAGAAATCACTATCCTACATAACATTAACTTCTTTACTCCCATCATATCATATATGAGTGATACACTTCAGTTTCCCTCCACGGGTTCACCATATCAAATTATGATATGGGAGTTTAGCGTCAACAGTGACACCCACCTTATCCTATTTGATCTGCTGAAATGGAACATTTTATTTCAAATTTTTAAATGCACATACATGATATCAGAATGTTGTTAAACTTAATTGATTTGTATGTCAGACTGTTAGCATGAGTATTTTGTTCTAAGAATGTAAAATGCATGATGCTCACAGTGCATGTTCAAAGGTTAGAAATGTTTCATGCACTGTGATCAACTTAAAATTCAGTATAAAAATATGGCAATACAAGATAATTCACACTGACGACGTAATTTTTAAGTTTTCTACCTCACTGTTGCATGGAAATAATTTATATATATAAATATAATCATTATTACTAATATTTAATTTTATCTTTTATTTTTTCATTGCATACATAAGGATGTTTTGTTTAAATTGTAAAAATAACATTTAAATAACAAATAAAAATCGAAATATTTTGATAAGAAGCATTTCATAATCACTTTTGCAGGTTTAATTGCAAAACGTCCTCAAGCACAAAGTGACATTGAGCACTCCTAGCACAAAGTGACATTGAGACCATGTACCTATCAAGGAAATTCATTCTCTGCCATTGGGAGCGAAGAGGATACTTTGGTTGTAAAATTACACCAATGCAACTTAAAAGATTTAGAAAACAGTTTCAGTATGCAACATATAAATAGCAAACTGTCTGGGTCAATGCAACAACAGATAAAAGCACTCCATTCGTAACATTACACAAGTGCACTTTTTAAAACATATTTTTACTGTAAATTTTGAGACAAATAAAAATGAAGCAAAAACTATATTTTGAAAATCTTTATGTGCCATAATAAACTGGCTTATGCAAAATGTTCCGAAGAAAAATGACACAAAGAAAAGACATTAAACATCTACACGATTTACTTCTGTAATACCAGGCATGCACTTCCACCTAGAATTTCTCAAAGTATGGCATATATATAAAAATTATAAGTATAAACAATAATTTTATAAAAGTAGTTTCAAGATTGTGAGTGCGGTGTTCTATTATAATAGCTAACTTTTTAGTAAGACTTCTATTGAGAGAAAACCTAGAACAGTAAAAAATTCCTTATGTTTTAATACAAAAAGTTCCAAAACATTATGTTGAAAATTAATAAATTTTCGGTGCACACTAATTATCGAATTTAAATTTCTCCTAAAATTTAGGGAGATAGTACAAAGCAAAAGTTTCAGTAATTAGTGTTTGTGTCATGGGTGAAATAATATTTATTAAATTCATATCTAGCCTATAAAAATACTAATCATGAATATTTGGCATATAAAAACTACAGTCATGACATTTAACTTGGCAAATCATAACGAATATTATATTTCTAGGCTTCTTTTCTTTTGGGGAACTACACAGAAATTCTGTTATTTTAGAACACTCCATCTTATACAATTCTCTACCATATTTGGAAAGACTTTGCAACTGGAAGTATATGCCTGGGATAAATATTTAAGAAAATAAGTTTAAATAGCCACCTTCCAATATCTTTTCTACTCTCACTACTTACAGCATAGAGTAACAGGTAATGAGTTTCGAAAAGACAAAGTTATCTGCAAAAATCATGTAAGGAAACTACCAAAGATTATTTCCAAACTACAGAATTGAAATATGTGCACTGATAAAGAGATCACAAAACAGTGAATTTACTTTGAAATAAGCTTACTTTTAATGAGCTACATCTTTTGCATGTGAATGAGCCATTGCAATAGACAGACACTGTACCCACTGCTCAGTATTTTTACTGTCTTTAGCTTTCAAAACAAATGTTTTCTCATTTGTAAATATTTCAAATGCTTTAGGAATATTTCTACCTCTGCTGCTAATAGCACGCACACTACGGATTTGACTAATATCAATTGGTTGAACTTCTTTCTCATCCTGCTAAGAAAAAAGAGATATTACTGGTATGAATAAAACACAAAATAAGTTGCATAAAAAGAATAGAACACATTAAAAAGAATTCTATACATTGCCTATGATATAAACATCACAGGCAGAAATATGTGAATATTACATTATTAAATACTCAAATGTTACTTAAAATTAGGTAAAACAGCAACCTTGTGTTTCACATAGATTTTAATTAAAACTCAAGTTCAAGGGTGAACAAGTACAGAACTCTCTTCGCCAGGAAAGGAGGAAAAAAAAATCTGCTTGATATTAATAATTTTAATTAAAACCTATGCCAAACACAAGACTGCTGTTTATCCTTAATTTTAAGTTTTACTTTGGTGTGTTTCTCTTCTCTCTAAAATATCATTTAAACTGTTCTGCTTCTAAAACATTCTGTCCCCTTTCAGCAATTTTTCTTGGTGTTCCTGATAGATTTCATATTCCTAGACCCAAATCTGATATTTTTTGCAATCACTCACTACTTTTAAGAGAATCAAGAAATTGTTAGGTTAGGCGTATATTCGTTTTTGAAAACTTAAAAAAATAAGGATGATCATAGTAATACTGAGAGAAGCATATGCTGCATAAATACAAAAATCATTATTTATTTTAAAAGAGGGCCAGAAGCCATCAGTTATTCTTCACTCATTAAGCATTATAAACTAAGCTAACATTATTTTTGTTGTACAGTAACAATGGAAGCGCCATCTGCCTTCAAAGAGATTTAACACTCCTCTAGGTTAAAATTACAAAATTTCAATAAATTATACAAAAATATTCACTCTTAAAGCAAAATGAACATACCTGATTGCAGTATGCTTACAAACAAAATAAATTACTATGGCATTAGAATATAGTTTTCTATCTGATAGTTTAAGGGGTATATCAATTACGCCATCCTGTCATTTCAAAGCTTGAATTATTTGGACCACAGGAACTCTTATTTAGCTGTTCCTTCAAGTAAAGCTATATCAACAATTTTAACATTCTTCTTAGTTTGAGGTGAACAAATGGGCATAAGTGAATTAGTGGTAATTAATGAGCTATTTTCAACCACAAGCCGTAGTCCAAATAAACTTTCAGATATTATTCATTTAGCTATGCTGTGCATTCTCGATACTGTTCACAAAGCCCTAAGCCTTTTTTTTTTTTTTGAAAATAGAGCATTAGGTTCAAGACATTCCACCAAGAAAAAAATTGCAGCTTATAAGTTTCATACGAGTGATGCTTTGTATTAATGTATAATTTTTGTAGAAAACTATACACAAACACGCTGCTCATTGGAAACTAAAACCAACTACTCTTTAGTAGTCAACCAACTCACCATTGATAAAGTGTAAATAACAAAAAACATCACGCAACCAAACTGAGGTTATGCACCAGGGATGACCAAACTTCAAAATGATGGGAACCACATGATACATTTTATGAACGTTCGAGAGCCACAAGTCCAAATTTATATCATTTTTAAAATATTGAGACATGTTTTAAATATCAAAAAACTTTTGAAGTAACTTAATGAATATGTGATTAACATGATTACATATAAATACGAATAAATACATCTTATATCTACTGTTTTGTGTTCAGATTAAAGTTAAGACCCAAGAAAATAAAAATTTATAACTCTTGTACTGGGCAACTGAGCGTATTTTCTTCAGGTAGGAAAATCAAATATTTTCTCCCGATTTCCTTTATACCTCTCCGTTTAAAATTATTATTGTTTTTTTTTAGCAGAAGTAAAATGAACCAGAAGCATATTCATTGGTCTACAATTACATAAAAAATGTTGTTTGAGTAAATAAGAAATAATTACGTTTAGGCCACTAGAGTCGTCTGCCTGTCTGTGAGATATTTTTTCGCAATGCGCTGATCGTATGCGCAGCTCGCATTTTGTTTTGTGCATTCTTGCAAACGCTAATTGTAACTCTCTCGCTTTTTTTTTGCTATGTTGTCTTCTAAAACTGAAATCGCTAAAATAAAGGTTAAAACTACAGTCCACTTGCAAGGATGTATTCTTACGTTTATTAACTTAAATTTAAGATTACTTCCTCTACATTATTTGGTCGTCCTACACCGGAGCTACGAGAAAAACTCGCGCTTGTGAATAAGAATTCTACGTGTCCGTAATGGAGTTCATGATGCAATTTCGGTTTAGAATTCTCAAGACTTTTGCATTGGATACAGTGTACGAGGTGAGTGAAATAGTTAACGCATTTTAATTGCATTTGACATTTCGTTATTGCTACTATTTTTGTGATTAAAGTATTAGTAAAATCGAGAATTTAGAATATTTTCAAAATGTTAGATATAGAGAAAAACGAAAGAAAATTTTGAAAACGCAGTTAACGAAATTTATCGAGAGAATAGATTATGGTAACTTAGATAATGCTGAAGCTGAATTAATCTTAGAAAAATGTAAAATCTTTAAGGAAGATTTTAAATCTCTATTTGGAGAAATTTATATAAATTCTGATGATGAAAAAATAGACACTTTCGTTGAGGCAGAACAGTCGATTTTAGAGAAAATTGAGGAAGTTCACTTAAAAATTATTCGTAAGTTAAAGATTTACAAGGTCGTAAATGCAAATGGCGACAAACCTGTCATACCTGAATCAATCTCTGAAAGTTTAAAGTTACCGAAACTATCTTTACCCACATTTAGCGGAAATTTAACTGAATGGATAACATTTAAAGATTTATTTAACGCTAGTGTTCGCAATAATCCAAATCTATCTGGAGCTCAAAAATTACAATATTTAAAGAGTTCTTTGAAAAATGATGCTTATCGCATTATTCAGTCAATTCCCATAGCTGATCAAAATTTCAGTATTGCTTGGAATTTACTAGAAGAGAGATTTTCTAATAAGAGAGAACAGATATTTGCTTTTATTAAAAGAATTCTTAACGTTTCACAAATACAAACAGAATCTGCATCATCGATATTAAGTTTAGTAGATAACGTAAACGAAATAACTCGCTCATTGGAAACATTAGATCAAAGGATAGATAATTTTAGTGATACTTTGTTGTTGTATATTATTTTGCAAAAACTTGATGTTTCGACAAGGTTGTGGTGGGAGCGTCAATTAAAAAAAGACGAAATACCAAAGTTGAATGACTTGATAGAATTTTTGAAGAATTTCGCTAGAACATTACAGAACAGTAAACCTTTAATTAGTAAAACGCATAAATCAGATAAACCAGTGTATAATAGGGTTACTTCTCTGATTACTAATTCTACCTGCTTATTTTGTAAAGAAGATCATTTTTTATACAGGTGTTCTAATTTTTTAAATCTACCAGTGCAAAAACGAATAGAGTTTGTTAAGACTAATAAACTTTGTTTTAATTGCTTGTCTAATGTCCATAAAGTTAAAATGTGTAAGAGTGTAAATACCTGCAAGCATTGTTTTAAGCATCATCATAGCATTTTGCATTTAGAAAATAATTTCAAACCAAAAAATGCATCTAGATTCCCTTCACCGGAAGCACAAGTGTTTGTTCCGAAATCGCAAATTAAATCAGAAAACAACTTGAGTGAGGGTTCTCCAACTGTTTGTGCAAACAACTATGAAAATCAACATTTTGGAGCTCATGCTAATGGTAAACGTAGTCATGTACTTTTGTGTACTGCTTTAATTAAGGTTCAAAACTCAAAAAATGAATTCATAAATTGTAGATGTTTACTAGATTCAGGTAGTGAAAAATCCTTCATTCGTCGGAAAACAGCTATCAATTTAGGATTGAGCATAAAGGATTCGAAGATATTAGTGTCGTGCTTAGGTACTTTCAATACAACTACTACTGGAGAAGTTGACTTGTTGTTTACACCTCATTTTAATACTAATTACAGAATTTCAACGTCCGCTTACATAATAGACAAAATTACAGGAAACATTCCAAGCGTAATATTACCTTTGAATTTATATGAAAGTTTCGAAGATTTAACTTTAGCAGATCCTACATTTCATGAATCGGGAGAAATTGATATTTTGCTTGGAGTTAATGTATTCCTTACTTTAATCATTGGCGAGGTAATTAAAAGGGGCAAAAATCTTCCATTTGCATGTTGTTCTAGGTTAGGATGGGTATTTGCTGGAACTACACATTTCGAATTCCCAAACCGTAAGCAGGTTTCAGTCAATACGCTAAACATAAATACAGAGGAATTAGTTAAATCATTTTGGGATTTGGAACAAATTCCCACATCGAAACCTTTAACTAAAGAGGAAAGATTGTGTGAAAATCATTTCGTGGAAAATCACGTCTGGAGTAAAAATGGTCATTATTCAGTAAAATTGCCATTCAAGCCTAAAAGAAATGAATTAGGTAATTCCAGGCTATCAGTCTTTCGCAACTTTCTTAGTCTAGAACAAAAACTAATAAAAACTCCTGAAATATATCAACAATATAAAGACTTCATGTCCGAATATTTATCACTTGGACACATGGAAGAATTATCCGATGATAATTTAGATAAAGTAAATTTTCATTATTATATACCTCATTATCACGTGCTAAAAGAATCCAGTCTTACCACAAAACTATGCGTCGTTTTCAATGCTAGTGCCAAAACTACATCAGGGATATCGCTTAATGACAGGCTAATGAATGGTACCAAGGTGCAAGACGACTTATTTACTATTCTTTTGCGGTTTAGATTCTATCCCATAGCCATTACTAGCGACTTATTGAAAATGTATCGACAAGTTCAAATTCATGATGAAGATCGCGATTACCAAAAAATATTTTGGAGAGATGATCCATCGAAGCCGATTAAAACTTACCGGTTGTGCACAGTTACGTACGGCACAACTTCCGCTTCATACCTGGCTACTCGCGTACTCAAACAACTAACAATTGACGAAGGAACTAAATTCCCAAAGGCAGCTGAAATAATATTACACAATTGTTATATTGATGATGTCCTATTTGGTTCAAACACAGTACATGACGCAGTAGAGTTAATTTCACAACTAAGTGAACTTTTACAAAAAGGTGGCTTTCAATTGCATAAATGGTGTACAAATGATCGCTCGATTTTGGAAACTGCTTTGAGTGTTCGGAACTCAAATTCTTCATGTACAGTAGTTGATACTAAATCAATGAAATTATTGGGTTTAGAGTGGTATCCAACACAAGACGAGTTTACACTTTGGAAATTTCGAAAACAGAGAGTGTTCCACTAAAAGAATAATTTTATCTTCTATTTCGAAAATCTTTGATCCACTTGGTTGGTTAGCACCTTTTATAGTTGCAGCAAAAATCTTACTTCAAGATATATGGAAACCACAAATTTCGTGGGATGATCCCTTGCCAGAGGAAATCAATCAAAGATGGAAAATCTATTGTGAAGATATCGCAAATCTTGAATGCATTCGTATTCCTAGGAGAGTATTATTGCCCAAATCTACAAATGTAGAACTTCATTGTTTCTGTGACGCATCAGAGAAAGCTTACGCCGCAGTGATTTATTTAAAGTCTTCAAATCATTCTTCAGTTTCGGTGCAGCTACTAACATCAAAAACTCGAGTAGCTCCCCTCAAAGTAATCTCTATTCCCCGTTTAGAACTCTGCTCTGCAGTTCTATTAGTGCATTTGGTTCAAGCTGTGCAGAATTCATTGCAAATTCATGTTGACGATATTTACGCATGGAGTGATTCAATGATAGTTTTGTCCTGGATACAATCAGAACCAACACGCTGGCAAACCTTCGTAGCCAACCGCGTTTCAGAAATTCAATCAGTCTTACCTTCATCGCATTGGAATCACATAAAAAGAAAGGAGAATCCAGCTGATTGCGCATCAAGAGGTCTTTTGCCTTCAGAATTTTCTACTCATGACTTGTGGTGGACAGGTCCTCAGTGACTTAATTCAAATAATATTCCATTCTCTATCAACTTACCATTTTCAGAAGAGTCTCTAAGGGAACAACGGAAAAATATTTCTTGTTGAATTGGAACAGTCGCTTCGCAAATTTCAGTCCTTAATGAAGTTTCATCATTTTTGAAACTTAAAAGAATCATCGCATGGTGTTTTCGGTTTGCAAATAATTCAGCTAAATCTACTGCAACAAGGATTAAGGGTTACCTTAAAACTGAAGAATTGCAATACGCTAGAAATGAAATTGTTAGAGTAGTTCAAATGGATGAGTTTTTTTATGAATATAATCTTCTGAAAAAGAATCAACCGTTAAACTCAAATAGTAAGATCCTTTCTTTGAACCCGTTTATCGATAAGAATGGACTTATACGCGTTGGAGGAAGATTAAGACAATCCAACATCGTGCAGGACAGAAAATATCCTATTTTGGTGCCCAAGAAACATCACATAACACGGATTATAGTGAATCATTTTCATATATCCCATGTTCATGCTGGCCCCCTGCTATTGCTATCAGTAATTAGAAGAGAATATTGGATAATCCACGCTAGATCAGTTGTAAGACATCAGATTTGGAAACGTGTGAAATGTCATCGTGTACGAGCTAAAACATCTAGCCAGATAATGTCTGATTTCATCGTCTAGAGTCGTTCCGTCAAAGGTTTTCTCCAAAGTTGGAATTGACTACGCCGGGCCATTTCAAGTGAAGCCCAGCAAGGTCGAGGAGTAAAACCAATGAAATGCTACATTTGTGTATTCGTGTGTTTTACTACAAGAGCTATACATATTGAATTAGTAGGTAATCTTACATCAGAGTCATTTATTGCCGCTTTGAAGCGCTTTGTATCTAGAAGAGGAAAACCAATAGAAGTGCATAGCGATTGTGGCACAAATTTTATTGCTGCAGATAAGGAATTGAAAAGAGTAATAAACTCCTTGGATGAAAATGAATTGGTTAATAAGTATTGCTCTACTGAAGGTATTAAGTGGATATTTAATCCTCCCGCAGCGCCACATTTTGGAGGATTATGGGAAGCTGCAGTCAAATCTACAAAGTTACATCTCAAGCGAACTATAGGTGAACAACTTCTAACGCAAGAAGAATTTACGACATTGCTAGCTCAAATTGAAGCTTGTTTAAATTCGCGCCCTTTGTGTCCACTCTCTGAAGATCCATCAGAATTTTCTGCACTTAGACCAGGCCATTTTTTGATTGGTACTTGCTAACTGCCTTACCAGAAGAAAGTTTACACGATCAAAAAATTCCTATATTGCAACCTTGGAAGCTTGTTGAGAAAATGTTTCAAAGCTTTTGGAAAAGATGGTCCAATGAATACATTTCTAATTTGCAACGACGTTCAAAATGGTTGAAAGTGCAACCTAATTTAAAGGTTAATGATTTAGTTATCATAAAGGAAGACAATTTACCCCCGCTACGATGGAAATTAGGAAGAGTGCTAGAAGTTTTTCCTAGCTCAGATAATATTGTGCGTATCGTGAAGATCAAAACTGCTAACGGAGTTTTCAAGAGGCCAATTCACAAACTTAATGTTTTGCCTATCAATGATTAAGTTCTTTTCCCTAAAGCATTATAACATTGTACTCTGCTTTAACTATAATTAAGTTCCTAAATTGCATCAAGGCTTCTGTGCATCTGTTTTGAGAATATTTTAGTTTCATTGCATAATTTCATATTATGTTTTTTTTTGTGAATATTTTAATGATACCTTTTGCATAATTTAATATTGTTATGATAATTTCATTTTGTAAAAGCTATTTAGTTTGAAACGATGTTTCAACGCCGGGCGGAATGTTTAGGCCACTAGAGTCGTCTGCCTGTCTGTGAGATATTTTTTCGCAATGCGTAGATCATATGCGCAGCTCGCATTTTGTTTTGTGCATTCTTGCAAATGCTAATTGTAACTCTTTCACTTTTTTTTGCTATGTTGTCTTCTAAAACTGAAATCGCTAAAATAAAGGTTAAAACTACAGTCCACTCGCAAAGATGTATTCTTACGTTTATTAACTTAAATTTAAGATTACTTCCGCTACAAATTATTTAAAAGAAAATTGAGTTTTTTTTCCCTCCGATAGCTCATGAGCAGCCTTTTAGAAAGGATAAATTAAATGAAACACATCAAAGCACATTGCAGAGAAACTGTCATTTGAGAAAGAATATTTATTTAAAAATAAGCTATAACCTTGTTTAGGCTTTTGCTTAAAAAGCAATTTTGTTTCTCAACACAATTAACATAAGGATCAACTTACTGAATCATTCGAATCTTTGGATCTAAACCTAAGAAATAGTTAAACATTTTTTCCGAAAACATTGGAATAACTACTTTTACTGATACTCAATATAGAAGAAATCACCAAAACAGAATATGGTTGCAACAATATGATTGCAATTTTAGAGGTATTTGAATAATCAGTATCTATCATGATGGCCCTGATCAATACAGGATTTCAGAGTGGCACTTAACGGAATCTGCCAGAAATTTTTAGTAATCAATACACTGAGCATCACTGATAATTCTTGAAACTATCTCTTGAATCGTTCTGATAATTTTGGACGTAGATAACGAAGTTCAAGCGCATCATTGAAAATTCTTGAAACTATCTCTCTAATTGTCCTGATAATTTTGGACACTACTGCTAATAAATATAGTATTTCATGCCAGGCTATTTAAAAGCTTCGTTGAGCACACATTCCATCTGTCTATCAGCCCAAGTCTTCAACCTAGCTGTTTTTCAAACACATGGCAAATCAAAACTAATGTTAGAGAAAGAAAATATACCTGTCACTACTGTAATGCATTTTTTTCACAAATGCAGATGTAACATGAGCATGTAACTCTTCATATTTCTATGAACATGCACAGATGGTTGATGTGGATGCGTTTTATAACACGGCAGAAGTCTGCACAATAATTTAGTCTCTAAGTTCTTGCCAAATAGGGGTATGGATCCACCATATTCTAACTGTTGGACCCATAAAGACGGTCAAATGACTTACCGTCTCACTCAGAAGAAAGTTTAAAATAAATTATTGTCAGCCTACATAGTACAACTTTCATTGGGTTACCTAACCTGTGTACAGAAAATAAATCTCCAATGGAGTTTGAAATGGAGATACTTTAAAAAATAAAAGATCAGACTTTAAAAATAAACGTTTATGGGAGCAAAATTCACATTACTGCCTGAAATTTGCAGTGATCAATCAGTGGATCATTGTACAGTTTTTCGTTTGACTACTAAGCTTTCAAGAAGGACGTGTCAGATGTACATGATGATAAAAAATTAGGAAGACAAAAATATTAAGAAATTAAAAGAAGTTTAATGTTGGCATCAGAGCCAGGGCAACCGGTGCAGCTGCAGAGTGGCAGTAATTAAGAGAGGAAAAATTTTAGATATGCAGGGCAGCATAATGCTAACCTAGTGCGATATTTAACAGTGACACTAATCTAGTGCAGCAAAATGTCTCTAACTTAGTGTGAGGTAGAAAGAGAAAAGGTCATAGAAAAAGAAATTGAAAAATATGAGAAAATATTACAATAAGCTAAAGAGACTTCACTAATATCAGTGATTGTGACAGAAACTTTGAAGAATGGAGATGTTTGTGTTCTGTTGAGCCCTCATTGCTTGATGCAACATTATTGATATTAAGATTTGATGATTAAGGTGAAAGATCTCTACCTGGAAAAAAAAAATATTTGATAAAATGGAAATTAAGCATTTTGACTTAAGTTTTAATCGTTGTCAAACCAGTGATTCTTCCCACAACTCAAAATTTTTCAGCATACTTAACCTTTGGTGAAATAAATTATGATGTCTGCCTAGGAATTATTATGAAAGATACGAGTTTCATGTAAAAAAGTGTTCATTAAGCGTACTATTGTGAATGGTTGTGAAATCTTAGAAACAATTACATAATATTGCCTGACTTGCTTAGGGATGGGAAGTTGATTTTGAAGGAGTTCCGTGGAAAATTGAGACTTCTGAAGGTTCACTCCACCAAAAAATAAAATCCTCATAAAATTTTTCCATAGATTAAAACAGCTCTATATGGATTGCAAAGCGAAACAGGTTTCTTCAACAGTAATTCGCACCATTCAAAGAGTGAATAAAAGTAGTGCATTACAACGAATAGCAAATCTTCCAGGTGGATCACAACTGTTGTGAACAATGGGATCACACATGGATGTAAGCAGATATTGCCTCAAGTAAAATTAACTTGAGGAAAAATAATAGGTGGAATAATTAAATAAAAATATTAGCACTGAATTTTAGATTAACTTCGTATTAGTGTATTCCGATTACCATTACCTGTTCAAAAAGTCATATAACCGTAATAGTAATTACCAGAAATGAAATTATTTGTAATTTTACATATTTGTTGCTCTGACAATAAGCCAGCAGTAGACAGTTTGAAAACTATCAAATTTTTACATACATATCAGAAATTAAATTAGCGATTACTAAAGAAACATTGCACTGCATGATTTCTCTTTCAAATTCCCCTTCTATTAAAAATTAAACTACGTTTATACAAAACAAGTCACATTTCAGATAGAAAAGGATTGCAAGTGGCTTGCGAGCCGCAGTTAAGGTGTCGAAGAGCCGCACGTGGCTCATGAGCTACCACAGTTTGCCCATGTTTGTTGTATACCAAGAATACAGCTACTAGTGTTTCATAACTTCAGCTACAGATCAGAAGGTAATAAAGGGTTGGATAAAAAATAGAGGCAGCATACTGACAGTTCTGAAAAGACTTTATTGCTTCATACCTATGCATAATACTACAATCCTTCAATGTAGTTGCCTACCACCAACTTCTGCCAAATTACTCGAAATCATAATACATCAGCATTTTCATTGCTCATGATCACTTGCAACAACTGCCCTAAAATTATGGATAATTTTCTCTTTATTGTTGCAATGGAACCTTCCTAGTAGTTCTTTCATTTTGGCTAGGAGATCATAGTCACACGGAATGGATCAGATGAGTTTAGCAGGTGCCCCACAACCTGTCTTCTCTATCATTGCAAGAGATTTGTGACATACTTGAGTCATGGCATTATGATGGAAGCTGTCACCAAGAAAGGTTGCTTTGTCAAATGTTGGGTGCTGATGTGTTGCAGCAAATTGCAGCATCAATAGTCTGTCTTCAAGATATAGCACAGTGCAGTAAATGCCATATATCAATGACTAATACATTCATAATGAGCCTTACCTGCATGCCGTAAGGCACTGCATTCACATTTCTGCGAATGAGGTAAACCAGGATGTGTCTATTCATTGACTGACATTTAAACCATTTCATTGAAGCAAGCCTATAATTTGTGCATTGTCATCCAACAAAATCCTCACCTTCCTTCTGGAATTAGGAAAATACTTTTGCAGGTGCAAAACTTATTTTGTAACATGAAGCTACATCAGCAGTTAACTCCCGTGCAGGACAGTAGCGATCAACGTCCAAGAAAGAAGCAACTGAATTGTGTGGTTGTAAATCAGGGATTGTACAGAAAGACATCAATCCTGCATGGCATCCCTTCATGATATATTTTCACCCACTGTGTCAGTGTACAATATGGCAATGTAGCATTACTACATGCTTTCTGCAGGGCCTGTTTAGTCATTCAGATAGTTGGCAATAAAATTATTTCAATTTCTCTCTTTTTGGCACCTTAAATGGCATGTATTGTAATTACAACAACCCTGTAACGCTCGCTCAGTTTTTTTTTTTTTTTTTGTTAGATGAGTAAGTCATCGCTTGGAAAGATGGCTTGCATGTGATTAAGATTGTAAGATAAAATACTAATTAGTACAGTCCACTTTTCTTTCATTTCAAATTCTTTGCATAAGAATGCACGCATCGCAAGAATATTTATGGTCCACCAAGCCATAGGTAAACGATATAATTGCTAAAGTTAACTACCAGAACATTTGGAATGCTTTCGTTTTGTTTGTACTATGTGTAACTTCATACAGAATGTTTGGAATGCTTTCGATTTTATTTGTATTATGCAATTAAGGTTAAATACTGTGTCATCTTTCGTTTTTGCTGTCGAGAAGTCTGCAATCACAATAAGTAAGAAATTATTCATTTTTTCATCATGAGTAAACTGAAAATGATTAAAGCTAACAAAAAGGAGCTTAAAAAGTAGTATCACAAGGTTTGAAAATGAGGTAAATTCAACAGTTAATAAAGCAGATATTTCCTTATTGGAGTTATACAAATAAAAAATTTTAGAATTTAAAAAGGAATTAAGGAACATTTTCGTTTCTTTATTTGCACATTGTGAGGTAAAAGAAACTGATGAATTCATTAAGGAAAAGGGAAATATAGTAAATAGTCTTGATGAAATTTATTTGAAAATTAAAAGAAAAATTTTTGCGATTAATTTTCAAAGGAATAGTTGTTGAACTGAAAATGGTTCGAGTAAAGACATAATTGTCTCGGATATTAAGTTGCTTAAATTGCCGCTTCCCATATTTAGTGGGAAAAGCGAATGGATTGAATTTGAGGATTTATTTTCCACAGCTGTGTATAAAAATAGTAAATTAACTGAACTGCAAAATTTAAGGGATTTAAAGCGTTCTTGTAAGGCAGATACGCTAAATATTATTCATTCCATTCCAATTTCAGATTCCAATCATGACATAACGCTTCAGTAGCAATCCTGCAATGAAACCATTATATGAAGATTTCATTGAGGAATATAATAAATTAGGCCATTATGAAGAAATTGCTGAAGGGGATAACTATAGTTTTTCATATTAATTTTCCTCATCATGAGGTTTTCCGACCCAATAAACCCAGCACTAAACTTAGGATAGTTTTCAATGATACTGCTACTATGACTACTGGAATTTCGCTAAACGATGTTTTACTGAATGGAGGGTTAGTTCAAGACGAACTATTTGATTAAGAAGCATCATAGAGATTTATCATGCATCTTATGAAAGAGCAGTGAAGAAGAACCAGTTAAAGTTTACAGATTAAAGACAATAACTTACAATACTTCCAAAGCACCATAACTCGCAACATGCACACTCAACCAGTTAGCTGAGGACGAGAGAAAAAATTTTTTTTTCATTAGCAGCGCAAACAGTACAAAAGGATTCTTACGTCGATGACATATTGACAGGAGCCCATATTCTAATACAGGTTGAAGAATTACAGTCGCAGTTGATTGGCCTATTATCATATGGAGGTATTCATCTGCACAGATGGTGTGCTAATTACCCTAATCTTTTGCAGTTTCCAGATGGAAAAGAAGAATATTCCTTCAGTAATTTCGACAACGATCAAAGCATCAAAACTTTAGGATTATTATGGAATCCAAAAGTAGATTGTTTTTTGCATAATCAACAATCAAGAAACCAACTACTTGCACAAAGGGAACAGTGTTGTTCTACATTGCTCGCATTTCTGATCCATTAGGACTGCTTGCTCCAGGGATAACAAAAGCAAAAATCATCATCTGAAGACTTTGGTTATTGAAACTTGATTGGAACGATCTGCTACCCAAGATAATAAAGGAGTAGCAACTTTTCATTGATTCCATGCAATCTATCAACAATTTACAAGTGAGTAGATATGTTTTACAGGGCAACTTTTCTGAGATAAAAATTCATGGATTTTCAGATGCATCAGAACACACATATAGAGCAGCATCTATCTATGTAGAAGTGATAATAACTTCACATTTGCTTTGCAGCAAGTCTACAGTTCGCTCCATTAAAACTGTTGACAGTACCATGTCTGGAACTCTGCACAGCCGGACTGCTATCAGCTTGTTACAAAGGTGGTGACTTTATTGAAATTGGACATCATTGAAATGTGTCTGTGGTGTGACTCAACAATAGTGTTAGCGTGGCTTCACAATCCTCCATACATACTAAAAACTTTTGTTGCTCACTGAGTGCTAAAGATCCAAGAACGAACACAAACATGCCAGTGGAATTATGTGCATTCAGAGGAAAATCCAGCAGACCTTATTTCCCAAGGACTGAATTTTGACAAGCTGCATGATGCTGATCTCTGGTACAAGGGTCCTTCATTCTTGAGGTAAGGTATCATATGTAACAAGAACCTCGACTTTGAACAATTAGAAAAAACAAATTTTCCAATGAACTGAGAAAAAGAACTGACATTGCTTGTTTATGCATTTTGCCTTCAAAATTTATTGATTATGTCCTAAATATCACTAACAAGTATTAAAAATTATTACGTACTATTAGTTATGTTGTCAGGTTCATTTGGAACTCTAAGTGTGCAAAATAGAAAGAAGACCAGAGAAGAACAGGATGGGTAAGTTCAAAAGAATTAAATGAGGCAGAATCTTTCTTAGTAGCAGGGGTTCAAAAAAGTAATTTTTATTTAGCTTACAACTCCCTCGCACAGGTAAACCCATTAATAATAAAAGTCATTTACTTTCTTTGAACCTTTTTTTGGATGCAAATAATGTAATGAGAGTAGGAGGCCGATTACAAGGGGCCAATGTTTCTGCAAAAACATCAAATAATTTTGCCTGTTAAATGCAAACTAACTGAATTGATCACTTAACATTATTATCGAAAATATTTACATGTAAGTTCACAAACATTATCGTGTTTTATGAGGCAGAAATTTTGGCCATTACAAGGTAGGAATTTAACTACAAAGTTTACCCATGAATGGCTAACTTGTACGAAAAATAAACCAGTCCCTATCGAACAAATTATGAGTTTATTACCTAAATCCGAGCTCACCCTTTAACCCTGTTGGCTTTGCGACCCATTTTTTCATTAGGTAAAGGGGCAGAGGAAAGGAACTCTTCAAAAGGTATATTTAACTCTTTTCATTTGTTTATAACAAAAGCAGTGCATCCATCTCGAACTAGTGAGTGACCTTACCATGGACTCATTAATCGCCACTTTAATGAGATTTATTGCTTGATGCAGAAAATGCTCAATCATTTTCTCAGACAATGCAAAAAACTTCATTGGCGCAAATGCCGAATTGCAAAGAGTTAATTAGAAGTCCTGACAAAAAAAAAAAAAAAAAAAAAAAAAAAAAAAAAGAAGCAGATTATTTAGGTGAAGAAGGAATCATATGGAAGTTTTTTCCCCCTTGGACACTTAATTTTGGCAGGCTATGGGAATATGGAATTAAATCCATGAAATATAACTTAAAGCAGTTTGTAGGTACTGCAAGGCTAACTTTTGAGGAGTTAACTGTAGTAACTCAGATAGGTCTGTTTTAAATTCTTGTCTGATTACTCCAATATTTTCTGATGTAAATGATCTAGAGGCCTTAACACCAGGCAATTATCTCATTGGAACTCCTTTGAATGCTATTGTAGAACCCAAATTAATTGATATACCTGAAAACAAACTCTCAAGATGAAACCGAACTACCAGATTTGTCCAATTGGTATGGAGTCCTTGGCATAGGGATTATTTAAACACACAACAACAACGTTCCAATTAAAAGGTAGAATGAACGAATATTAAAATTGGTATGCTAGTTACTAGTTAAGGAAGATGAGCTTCCTGTAAATAGGTGGGTATTAGGACACATTACAAGACGTTTTCCTGGAGTTGACAGTAAGGTTAGAGTAATAGAAATATGAACAGCAAAAGGCATCATTAAGCGCGGAATTACAAAAATTGCAATTTTACCCCAGGAAGAAGCTTCTTTGCAATTTTACCCAGGAAGAAGCTTCTTAAGTTAGTTAAACATGCTAGCTTATGATTATAAAACTTGTAGTGTGTATAAAATTTTGTATTTGAAATTAAATACTATTGTATTCAATTAATATATGTTAGTTCAATTAAGATTCATCACTCACAATTGTATTCAATTAAGATATTATTTGCAATTGACTTCAATTAAGATATTATTCATATTGCTGTATTTTATAAGGTTGTAATCGTAAAATTATGAGTATTATTGCACAAAATTATTGACGTAACCCTTCAATGCCGGGGGGGGGGTATGTTCAGTCATTAGGTCAGTAGGCTACAGAATTATTTCATGTTTTCTTTTTTTGTCACCTTGTACAGTGTGTATTGCCATTACAGCAAATCTGTAACACTCACACAGTTTTTTGTTTGTTTGTTGTTGTTAGATGAGTAAGTCACCACTTCGAAAGATGGCTTGCATGTGATTAAGACTGTAAAATAAAATACTAATGCGTACAGTCCACTTTTCCTTAATTTTGAAATGTTTGTATAAAATGCACGCATTGCAAGAACAGGCCAATAATGATTTTGTGTATTATTATTTCATGCAACTTTTTTCATATAAACGCATTGTACTGGCTTTGCAAACACTTTGTTAGGATGCTTGCTGTTTTATTTTACACTTCAAGCTATCAAATGAATAAACAGAACTACCCCTAATTTCTAATCGACCCTCATTGGTAATAAAACAAACATCTTTATTCCCTTAATACTAACTATATGTAATTTAGGTATGAATGATCTGCAATGAGGTTCAACTAAAGGGCATTAAAAGGTGCATTTCCATACCTGCCAACCTCTAAAGATAAAAATTCAGAAGATTTCTCCCCCATATTCAGAAGAACACGAAGAATTAATATCATGCTTTGATATTAAAAAAATAACAATTTATACAAATAGAAAAAAGAAAATTGTACTTACATTAGTAAATCTCAATTAAGTAGTAACTAAAAAATTTATTAGGAAACATAAAACAAGAACTTAATGTTACACAAAAAAATTATTGCAATGAATTTAGAGTGCATGTTTTGGCTTTAGCCAAAAATTCTTTGGAAAATTTCCTGCCATAACAATTAGTTTCCTCATAACATTTAGCAATTAAAATGTTTTCTAGAGTTTTTAGTGAAACTGAAGAACGAAACATAGTTTTGTTTTCCTTCACAACACTGAAGACTCTCTCGCAATCGGCATTACTGTGTGGAATTACGAGAATAGCGCATGAAACTCTTGCTAGTCTATCATATTTTGGTGTTCCATCAGTTCTTTTTATTCTTTTTAAGGTACCAACAAGGACATCAAGTCTATCTTCTCCAGAACTGGCAAAGTCTTGAAACTGTGCAGCAGAAAATTGGTTCTGTAGTTCATCTAAAGCATCATTATGGCATTCCTTTTCTTTAATTGCTAAAAAAATGGAAATTTATCAATAAAAAAACGAATCTTTTCAAAAGATGAATTTTCAATTTGTTTCAAATTTGCCACTTCAGCATTTAAAAGAACTTCATTTTGCAAAGGAAACTTCCTTACAATGTAGTCACAGGCTGAGGAAAAGGACTTTCTAACACATTGAAAATATTCATTTTTCTCATGATCTTTCAAAGAGTTTACAAGTTCCCTGGTTTGATTTCCAATTATAAGATCATTGTCATCCTTTTGATTTGACAAACTATTATAGGCAACACGAATCAACACACTGTTTTTCACAACGGACGGTTTTACAAACTTAGTATAAAGTTCTTTCAAAAGATCATTAAGAATTTGGATAAGCAGGGGAGATTTTGGCGAAGCTGATTGTAGAAGGGTATTTACACTTTCAAAAATCTTAATGGTACTTAACACAAAACTACAATATGCTTTGTTCAAATCCGAAGAAAGAAGATAGAAAATCCTTTCCTCCCGGCTAATAGAAGACTGTTTCTTCTTCCCTTCAACTTCTTTAACAAAGTTGACCTTTGAGGAGTTTTCTAAGCATTTTCTTTTTAAAGGGTTTGATTCTGTGTGTTGGCTTTTCCCTTTTAAAGCATTTTGATTAGAAGCAAAGTTGGTTTTCGGAATCTTATATGCCTACAAATTTGATGAGATCTGTGCTTTCGTTTTGGTCTCTTCGTGGAAATATTTTAGCAATGCAGCCCACTGTTCAATAAACCTTCCTAACGCTCTGCCTCAGGATAACCATCTCGTGCATATATGTTACAGAATTTTTCTCGTTTCACCAGAGCACAGTTCTTGGAAATTCTTTAGGTTTTCTTTCCTTTTTGAACTTTTTTCCAGATAGAAAAACACATCAATCAGAAGCTGGTCAATATTTAATGGTAAAGCAGCTGCAGCTTTTCTGCTGCCAAATTAATTAAGTGTCATTGGCATCCATTAACAATTAATTCATTTTGTTCTTTTTTGAGGAAAGAGGCTACACCTATTTTGTCACCCACCATGACATGAGCATTATCTGCACCAAATGAAATGCAGTTTGATATTGGGATGTTAAGTTGTTTTAACTCATTAATTACCAAGGAGGCAATATTTTCTATCGTAGCGTCTCCATTTAACAATGGAAGATGCAAAAGATGAGTTTTCATTTCATTACAAACATCACAGAAATATGTGACAACGATGGGGTAAAGCTTCCAATCGCTGTCATTGCTGCCATCGATTGACACCGAAAATGCTGAATTCTGAAGTGCAGCTATTGTTTTACTTTGTGCATCGCAAGCAATTTCGTTCACAATAGAAGATTGTGAACCGAGCGAACACAAGCATATTTCTGAGCAATCTTGGAGTCGGGAAACATCCGTCTGAAAAGTTGACCGGCGTGATCGGCAGTGCTTAGCGGCACGTTGTGTTCGATGAGGAATGCAGTAAACAAACACTCTGCCAAAATGACATAGGCATCCGAATTCGTAACCGAATTTGAAAAAAAAATCCTCCACTTTCTTTGACGTTGTCGAAGCCGCATTAACTTCATGCTTTTTAGACTTAACATGCTGCACAATGTCATTTCTTCCACCGTGACTTATTATGAAGTCACACACGCACACGTTGCAAAATGCATAGTTATTTCCTTTGAAGGATTCTTTAAATGTTGGAAATTCGGCTTTGTAGGCAGGCCGAAAATATTGAGAATACGTTTTTTTTTAATTCATTTCGAAACAACGACATATTAAGAAAATTCATAGCACGTGCCAA
>KK119038.1:134442-145047 GCA_000611955.2 Stegodyphus mimosarum | reverse complement strand
CGACAATCCACGCTCGCTGAGTAATTCCCTTGCTGCTGAAGCGAACGCGAAAAAAATAATCTGGTGCCCACAAAAAGAGTGGGAGAAACAAGTTCAGCACATTGGATTGGCTGTTTAAGCGGCGAGTTGGGAGAAACCGCAGGTTACTGGATTCGAAGTAGTCGGTAGTTGGCGGGAAAACACGATGCAATTGGTAAAAATCCCTGAATTGGCGAAAAATTCTAAAATTTCGACAAAAATCACTAAAAACACTTGAAAAAGGAAAAAAATCGTAAAAAATGGATTACGATCGTAAAATCGTAAAAACAAACGCATTTTCGTAAAAATTACGAAAAATTCGTAAAAGTTGGCAGGTATGCATTTCTGATTGCTTTCATCATGTTCTATGCTATCATCTCAAGCACAAACTGCTAGGGTATGGAGCTGGTAAGAAGAAAAAGCTAGGCGTGCAACATATATTTAGCACATGTCTGACATTTACTAATATGACAAGTCATTTCAATAAAGTTATTATTCAAAGATTAAAATTATATCAAAACCTGACCTATTTATGGCAAATTTACTTCTTATATAAAAGGTGTTCAAATGAAAAGGTACGAAACGTTGTAACAACCAAACTAGTTGAAATCTGAATATGCCGCTTTGGCATAACATAGTGAGACATCTAAGGATGCGAATGTAGTGTCCAATGAGGTTGTGCGCATGCGCCAACACACGATGCCAGAGTGAAGCAAGTAGTTGTATGTTCTGTCCAATTGGTGCGGCAGTACATGTGATGACATCTTGGCGTTCACAATGCAAAATTTGATGACTGAGGAGCAGCGATATGTTACATTTCTGACTGTGGAAGGGGTTAAACGAGACGATATTCATCGCCGGATGGTGGCCATATACGAAGCAGATTGTGCATCCGGCAAGTCGGTGAGAAAGTGGAGTGTCAGTTTTTGTGAAGGCTTGGAGTGTTTGAGTGATGACCAGAGACCAGGCCAAGTACAAATGGCCAAACTCACCAAGGTGATTTGGTGAGAAGTGACATCTCAAAGGCAAGCATTTCAATTTGGACGACAAGTTGAACGACACAATAGAGGATTGGCTTCTGTCACAGCTACAGGAATTCTGAGAAGAGGGAAACCTTCAGCTTGTGAAAGAGTGGGATAGTTGTGCTCAGGACTTTGGTGATTATTTGTGAATAAAGACTTCAGTATGTGTATAGTGTTCATTTCGTACTTTTTCATTTGAACACCCCTAATATAATTCTGATGTACGGTTATTATACTAAGATTAATACATTTTGATGCAGAGTTACCATTATAAGGCTAAAATTGTATTAAAACTATTTGCAGTACTACTCAATCTCAAAAATTTATTATTGAAAAGGTAAAAATGGAGTAATCGAAGAATTAAAATTATCACATGTAAAATTACCATGTATTTGCTTTCCAGCTTTATGTAATTGCAATATAGAAGGCATGAGATATAACAATAAATCATGAGAAAGTTTTTGGCACTTGCAAATTTTCTACAATCCCATTAATACAACAGAAAATGCTTCACATTTTTAATTTTAGAATTTATTGTCTAGAAACCTACATATAAATTCAATTGTTGCTGCTTGATCACACATATTTGGTAAACACATTACACGGAGAAAGTTAACTAAAAGCTGTAAATGATTTAATAATGAATGTGATATTAATGCCAGGGCTTGGGCGAGGGTGAGGCACTTGCCTCAGGTGAACAAATAGAAGGGGCCCCAAATTAGCTATTCGATTAAAAATTCAGAAATTTATTTTTAAAACTTATGATGTTTAACTTTTAATTCCAGAATACATCAGTGAATATTAAAAGAATTTTGCGTTATGAACAATCCAGCTAAAAAAGAAAAACTAATAGCATTAATTTATTCTCAAAAGACATGAGCTTGCCCAGTAGCATCTATAATATTTTTTAACATTAAAATTTGTTATTGAAAGTAGCTTTAAGAAACTAATTACACTTTGTGTAACGAATTGTATAGAATAAACTTTCATACAAAATATTATACTGCTGACATTAGTTGTTCTTTGGTGTCTGATTAGTTTGACTTAAGTTCTTTACTTAGTCAAACTTGCCGAACTCCAGTAACTGAACATAGACGGCGACATAAATGCTGAGTTTTGTAATTTCGTAAACGCCTTCTGGAATAGCATCTAAAGAATAAACAAGGATCATTGAAAATGAAATGTACCATATTATCAGTTATGGCACTTTTTTTTTGTATAAAATTTTCCAAGAAACGAGGCGCATCAATTGAAGTTTTTGGCTTGTATTCACACTCATGTTGTGTGGGAACTGTATGGATTGTATCATTTAAAATTACTTCTGAAGCAAATGCTGAAGGATTAAACAAAATGGTTCATTCTTTGTCAACTGGAATGTAAAGATATAAGGTAAGATAAATGTTTTTTTTAATAATTCTATTGTTTTTATTGAAACAACAAAATAAATTTTTCAGTTTTAGAGAACAAAAAAAGGAGGTTTTTGAGCACTTTACAGAAGATTTAAGACAAACTGTTCTGGCTAATTCTAATGTAATTAATTGATTTTGACGTAATAAATATCTTTTAAAAAATTTAGTTTTGTTCCGTTGACTCTAACGGGTTCGATATAAAAATATATTTAAAAGATATGCTTCTTGTTAAAAAAATTTAAGAACTACTAGCTGCTGTGAATAAAAATTAATGATAAACATCTGTCATAGTCGCGAAATTTAACACACAGAAGTTTCTTCAATTGATGGGCACAATAAAAATAAAGATAAAATATGAAGTACCATTAAATCTTGTTAATTTTAAAATTATGCTTTTATTGCCAAGATATCATGAGATTGTTAGGAAAAAAGGGTCTGACAGCCAAATTATTGGCAAATTTTATTAGATGGCATATGAATTTCTACTCAAGCTAATATAAACTTTTTCGTCGGGGGTGGATAGTTTAACTGATGCAAGTTTCTGTGAATATTAAAGACTGATTTCATTGATTAATGTATTATAATGATGATCACAATACTATATGTTTTAGAAGCAATGCTTTCATAGAGGATGTTCTGATAGAACGGACCGATATTCAAGGTCGAGAATACTAAATGCAGTCAATCCGATCACTACAATAAACTGTTTGAACAAGTTGCGCCTATGTTACCCTTCGGCCACTTCTGAACACGAATATCAATGGAAAGACTAGAAGTGTAGAAATTATTACTTAGTAGTTGTTAACAATTTCCGCGATCAAAAATATCTCTTTAAGTGCTTAAAATGAAAGTCGCAATTTTACTTAACATACCGAAGAGGATTATTTGTGGAACTTCGTTAAAGGCGAAAAAGAAAAAAGAAAATGAAAGAACTATAAAATTCATTGCACAAAAGAGAATTTGAACCAATGATGGACACATGCTCATATAGTTTTAGAAAGGCGAAATGATTTCAGTATAATAACCATACTCAGGTTTCATTAATATTGCAATGTACAGAGGATTAGTAAATAACATAAGTGTGGTAAAACACCTTTGCAAACTTTATATAACGAAATCATAGCTCGTATTACAGCATGTGATATTTTTCGTTTCATAACAATCCAAGCTTCAGAATTTTCTACAGAGCTAGCGCTGCCTAGTAAGCACAGTTAAATTCTTATCTCTTCTAATTATATTGTTGTTTTCAAAGTAAGTATTGTGAATAATTTTTTAAAGTATGCCAATCAATTGTTCTCCGTTTACTGAGACCATTAACCCTAAAGACAAATTTTAATGCGGTTGAAATGAGCTGATTATGAAAGTATATTTTCCTCACTGAAAATATCAAGTTGGCAAATATAACTTTCTGGGGAAAATTGTTTGGCGCATCTTCTCTTATAGCGGAAAAGATCCAAAATCTGTGAGGAAAGAAAACGGAATACTATAATTAGCTAAATAAAGCGTTTATAAATGCTTTCAAAAGAGAATCTTATTCATAGTCAAACAGAAATATCAAATGCTACGTCGAATTAAATTTATGGCGCGATAATATTGTTTAGATATAAATATTTTCTTAATCCTTTTTTATATGTTTTTTCAATTTTAACATTATGTAAATTTCATTCCACAATAAATTTTTATTAACTTTCTTACGAGAAAAAGTAAAATTCAGATAATTTCTTAATCAAAATCATATCAAAATCGAATTTTTTACAGATGGCATTAAAAAAAACAGTAGTGTTGAATACAAAAGGAAAAAAAAATTAAGAAATTACGTTCATCAAAGCTGCACTTTACAGTTAGTTACAAGGCTGACTGGCAAAATGCGAAAATTCAAATGAAATAAGTAATTCATCAAAAACAACATAGAAAGATAGCTCAGAAAAAAATGCAGTTGAAGTTGGAGAATATAGCAACTTTGATTCAAATAAAAGCAAACAAGTAATTGAAATTTCTGGAAACGAGGATGATAATGTAACCATTAAACTGCTTAACTTCAATGATCCTCGAACATGGCCAACAATTTCAGCCAAAACAAAATTTTTCATAACAGAACATGAACCAGATCAAGGACATAATGCTGGTTTCAGAGAATATACTTCAGAGAATGGTTTTTTAAGAAGTGTTCTAATGGGGAGGTAAAACATCGCACCTGGCTTATTTATTCGGAATGATCTCTGTTGTTGTTTTGTTTTCCATGCATTCTTTTTACTAAAAGTAAGACCAATTCTACTATTTCCAATCCAAAAAGAGATTTCATAGCTTGGAAAAACAGAATTTCAAATCACGAAAATTTTCTGTTTCATCGTGATGCTTATCTTCAGTGGAAATGCTTTGAGAAAAAAATTAAAAGAGGTGGTTTCATTCATTTCCCTGCATAAAGCAGTAGAATCAGAAAAAAAAAAAAAGAGTTGCGAAATATCTTACGCGTTATGCTAGACATCATTTTGTTTTGTGCAAAACACAATTTACCTCTTAGGCCCATATCACACGGCGTTTGTTTCACACGAACAACTGTTTCGGACAACTTTTCTGCCTGGTTTACTATTGAAAGAAAGACGCGCGATTTTTTCCTTCCATTCGGAAAAAATTGCAGGTTGTTCGTTTTCAACCAATCAGCTATCAGCTTCGAATCCTTCATCATGCTAAAAATAGCTAATTTTGGTAGCCCTCGCATAGAACCAGTTTCCCCTTTATATGTTAACCCCAAAGTGATCTATGGTGATTGGCTGTTGTATACCACGTGACAAGGCAGAAAATTGTTCCAAACAGTTGTCCTTCCAAAACAAACGGCCGTGTGATAGCAGCCTTAGAGGTACGCATGAAATTATTGGCGGTTTAAGTGTAGGAAATCCCTAAATTTAATTGAATTAATAAGTCATTATGATAGAAATATTGCTTATCATTTAGCTAATCACAGAAAGGGATCCTTTCGTTATCTATATAATAAAGTACAAGATGAATTTATCATACTCTTAGGTAATCATATTCGATTTGAAATTCGTTCTAGGATCAAGAAAGCGAATTATATTTTTTTGATATTTGATTGTACTGCAGATGTTTCACATCATAAACAACTGCGTCCGTTTTGTGTGTTTATGTACATAAAAGATGAATCCATATTTATTGAAGAAAGCTTTATAGATTTTATAGAAACAAAAGAGAAAACTGGTAGTGGTTTAGCTAATGAAATTGTTTATAAGTTAGAAAAGGATGGCCTCGACATTCAAATGTTCGAGGACAAGGTTATGATAACGGGGCCAATACAGCTGTATTGTGTAAAGGTGTGCATGCTATTATTTGCCAACGAAATGATCAAGCTACATATATTCCTTGTTCGGTTCATAGTTTAAATTTAGCATGCAACTTCAGCAAATTCAAGTATGTTAATATTTTTTCGCAGTGTACAGAGGATTTATAATTTTTTTGTAACATCAACGAGTAGATGGAATGCACTTATGTCAGTTTTGAAAACAACATTAAAAGGTCATATGTATACACGGTGATCATCAAGAGCAAATGCTGTTAAACAATTAGGTCTACAAATAACAGAAGTACTTAGATTATTGAAAGATATGGCATTAAATCACAAATCTTTGCAATGGGTTGAAAATAGCAGCATTTTGAAACACATCAGTTTTAACGATCTATAAAGCCCTACGCTTAATAGAAGGACTATGTCTTTCATTACAGGAAATGACAGAAAATATTTCTCAATGCATTTTTGAAAAATGTAAAATTTCAGCTTTAGAAATGAATATCACCGGAACTTGAAGAGAAACGAAAACGAAAAGTTAATAAATCAAACTGTGAGGAATCAATTGATATAAATTGTAGTTTTTCAGAAAAATATATTTTTTATAGAAATTAAAGAAGTGTTCAACGTTTTAATTCAGTAACTGAATATATGAAAAGTTAATGAAATATCTTCCAATTTTGAGCTTCTAACTGGTGAACAATTACTGTCATTAGATTTAAGTAATTTAAAGGCAACAGTTTATACCTTAACACTTAAGTATCCAAATGATATGAACGCTGAAGAAATTCAGTCAGAAATACCTAGTTTTAAAACCTAAGCTATTTCAATCATTCTGGACACAAAAGCAGTTACAAGCTTAGAACTTTAAAAAATAATTCACGATTATAATTTCCTACCGAATTCAGTCCTACCAAATTTGGAAGCTACGTTAAGAATTTTTTAACGCTGCCAGTTACTGTAGCTGGTGGCAAAAGAAGCTTCAGCAAGATAAAATAATAAAGAACTATATGAGATCTTCACTAGGACAAGAAAAACTTCCAAAAATACTCATTCTCTCTATAGAACATGTGTTAAGTAATAAAATAGATTTTGAAAGAATTATTGATTTTGCTTCTTTAAAAGCAAGAAAAATTAAATTTATAAATATGCTTGAAAAGTTTATGCCATAAATTTCTTGAGCAGATACTTTATTTATACTACTTAATATTTTTTTACCATTTTTAAAAAAGCACAATTTTAATGTTTTCCATTTCAAAATTATTAATCATTACATATGTTCCATTTTGTGGAATATTCAAAGTTATAACTAAATATTACTGCACAAGTTATTGTATTTTCACTTGAAATAGTTATTTTTAATGAGCATAAAATATATATAAATATAGTTAATTTGGACTATATGCTTGATTATATGTATATATATGCAATAACGCATATATATAATCATAATCATACAAAGCTGCACTTTACAGTTACAAGGCCGGCTGGTGAAATGCAGAAATTCAAATGAAATAAGTAATTCATCAAAAAAAGTAATAACAGATAGCTCAGAACAAAATGTGGTTGAAGTTGGAGAATATAGCATAATATATGCAATAATGCACATATATATACACTCACGTTTGTGAAAATTGCAACACCGAGAAGGAATCGTCATAATTGAATGCAATTTAATACACAGTTGAGTGGTAGTGGTACAAATAAATGATTAAATG
The DNA here is from genome assembly GCA_000611955.2 of Stegodyphus mimosarum. NCBI lineage: Eukaryota > Metazoa > Arthropoda > Arachnida > Araneae > Eresidae > Stegodyphus > Stegodyphus mimosarum. The sequence continues at coordinate 137,582 of KK119038.1, read as the reverse complement.
TTCAAAACAAACAAACAAGAACAAGAGATCAGAATCAGTATTTTGTGTGGCCACCACGTGCCGCAATAAGTGCTGCTACACGACGTGGCATGGAGTCAAACAAAGTTTGAATGTCTGACTGAGGAAGAGCATTCCATATCGTTTGTACGCGTACCCAAAGTTCGTCTGCAGACGCAACAGGACGAGGATCACGAGCAAGACGCCGACCAATGACATCCCACACATGTTCAATTGGCGACATATCCGGGGAACACGCAGGCCAAGGAAGAAGCTGTACCTGCTGCGCTGCAAAGAAGGATTTAACAATCCGAGCAGTATGAGGGCGGGCATTGTCCTGTTGAAATACAGCGCCTGGCAAGCTTTGAAGGAAGGGAACAGCTTCGGGCTGTAGAACTTCACGGATATACCGGTTGCTGTTCAGATTGCCCACAATTCGTAGCAATTGAGATCGTCTATGATATGCTATGGCGCCCCAGACCATAACTCCGGGTGTTCGTCCACTGTGGCGTTCGATAATGCACTCCGGAAGGTGGCGTTCACCGGCATAGCGTCTGACACGAATGCGGCCATCATGGTACCACAAATTAAAGCGGGATTCGTCAGAAAACACGACATGCTGCCAATCAGCACGCCAGTCTCTATGCTGATTGGCCCATTGTAGCCGCAGGCGGCGATGGTCGTGCGTTAGGGGGATCCTGTATAAAGGAGTCCGTGCGCGCAGTCCACACTGCAGCAGACGTCTACGAATTGATGAAGCACACAATGAAACACCTGTAGCTATTGACCACAGTGCTGCCAATTGTCTAGAGGAAGCTGTACGGTCCGTCCGCGCCATGCGGACCAGGTGTCTATCATCGCGAGCTGACGTCACATTTCGGGGTCCACTCCCGGATTTCCGAGTTGTCCGACACTCGTCCGTCCACTGCTTCCAAACGCGCATCACTGTGCTGCTGTTACGCTGCACACGAGAGGCTACTGCACGATACGACAATCCAGCTTCACGAAGGCCGATGATTCTCCCTCGTTCAAACTCTGTAAGTTGTTCAAATCTCGCTCTCTTTCGTCGACGAGGCATAAGTACAGATTGAGTTAACGTTTACCACTAGCAGATAACCACCGATAACCATACACGCCTCGCTACAGCCGTCTATTTATTCGGATCCATCAGCCGTTCAGAGGGCGCTGCTCAGCATACGCATGCGCTACGGATTTGCAATTCTAATCATTTGCATATCATGCGCTACTTTGCATTTCCTGAAAATTTCAGCTCACTCGTGTAAGTCCTTCATGGTGTTGCAATTTTCACAAACGTGAGTGTATATTGCACATGTTTGTATAATGTCATGTTTTCAAACACATTTAGTATTATTTATTTATTCTTCTCCCCCCACGAAACCGCACACAAATAGATGAATAAATAATTTTGCATTGTATACAAGGAGGCACATTTATCACTTTACCTCAGGTGAAAAAATATGTAGGCACGGCTCTGATTAATGCTATGGGAACAGTTTGATTATAAATAAAATTATTCTGAATTCTTGGCCATTCTAATAGTACAAGGAGCAATAGATGTACAAGAGAAAAAAAAAAACCAACTAAAAATCTCAGAAAACTTACAGATCCTCTATATGATAAATGCCCAGCTGATAAAGTAAAATATCTTGTTCTCCAACGACGAAAGAGCTTCCATTTCCCTTTTTTCTCTTTTAACTGACCCTGGACATAACAATATTAATTACAAACACATAGTAATCTTACCCAAATCTAAAATAATAATCACACAAATCTAGAATTTTTGTTACCTCTATAACAGGTTGTTTATCTTGAAGAAAACCTCTTGCTCTATCAGGATGATTGCATAAAAAGCAGCCCCACAAATTTAGAGGTCCATTATATTCAAAAACATCAAAGAATCTAGCTATGCGAAGTTCAGTTATTAATGTGTCTTGATCCTATTAAAAAACATGGCAATCATTGATGATGTAACATAAATAAAAACTTCTGTTTAAATGCACACAAAGAAGATGTAATAGTCAGTCAGTCAACTACGAAGATTTCTTACTTCATATTCAGTCCTAAGATCTCAACCTTATAAATTCTTAAGAAGGATATTCTCTTTTCTTAAGATTTTACAATAATTTTTTCTTAAGAAAGGAAGCTTTTCAAAAATAAAAAGAAAGTGGCAAGATAAATATATTACAAATCTCCACATCATTGTCAATTTTGTAAACTGAGACGCGACTATTGTTATTTAAACTACGTATACATGCTCAATAAAATCCCACATAAAGGAACTTAATTTAAAGTCGGGACAAAACTCAGTCTTTCTTAAATAAAAAAAAAAAAAAAAAAAAAGAGAGAGAGAGAGTGAAAGAAACAAAAACAGACCTAAAGATCTTTTAAAAGGAAGACAAGAGACCTGAGCATATGATTACCCCAATATAATGAACTGAAACTGTCTACCCAAGAAGCAACTTTCATACATTGAAATTACACCAATTAGCACTTTTGACTTTAAGAAAATTATTTTCTTAAAATAAAATTACCACTAAAAAACAGAAAATTTTCTTTTGAGTTCTATGATTCACTATGATTTCTCATGGGATACAAAAATTCATATCACAGCTATCTTTTTGGAGGGAATTTGTTGGATATGTAGTTTCAGAAGAGGATTTCTTAGAATGGATATTTATACAGTAACCCCCTGACCTAAATAAGTTCACAATTATGTTAAGTGCATAAGTCATAATATTCAAAATGAAACAATTAGAAACCATGACTGCATAAACAATTACTTCTTACAATTATCATTTTTGCATTCAAATAATATTCATGTGATTAGTTTAGTTACTTGTTTATCATGAAAGTGTTCATTGTTTAGTTACCCCTACAACGTATTTCAAGGCAACATGCAAGTCACTGATAATAAATCTAAAAATATAATTACTTTAGGAGAAAAGTGAATACAACTCTTCTAAAATAACTGCAAACTGAATAAACTTATAATTGAAAATAATTAAAAATGGAGATCAGAACATTATATCAATAATAATTCTGAATATAAACTGACCTATTCCTTTAAGGAATTATGGCAGTGAATGATAAGTTCGATTGTTGAAAGAATGAATACACTGTAC
>KK119038.1:92145-133908 GCA_000611955.2 Stegodyphus mimosarum | reverse complement strand
CAAAATTTTTTGGAAAAATTTATAAAAATTATTTAAAAAAAATTTAAATATAAATCATAAAAAATTGAATTATATTTGGAATGAACCTAAATTTCAAAATATGAAAGGAAAAATCAAATATGTTTAATGAAAAGAGAGACATTAATAGATATACACCACATTCAATTAACATTCAGGAGCTAAAATTTTGAGAGCTAATTTTTTAAAAACTACTCATGCGATTTTTACAAAACTTGGCGGTTTGGCATAATTTGAGTTGTAGAATCGAAATATAGAAAAAAGTTGGCATGTCATTTCAGAAAAAGTCTGATTTTGTATCAAAATACCTATGTTAAAACAATGCTATATATAAACCTGATACATAAATTAAGTTGCGCTTTCGAGACATGAAAATCACAAGTTGAATTTCATCAATTGGCCAAGTAGAACGGGAGATACAGAACTGTCCCATTTTTCCGTGTGTATGCCATTTACATACATTAAAATGTCCCACAACTGGCACCTAATTAACTGCCAATATAAAAAACAACGGCACTTTTAAAAGTCTAAATTTAAACCCTTAATTTAGGCCTATAACATTAAGTATATAACAAGTTGAGTAACATAGATTATCTTGGTTTTAAAACAAGCCTGGCCCGTGTCAGATTCTCTTGGATGTACTTACATTTCAGAGAAGATTAGTGTTTGTGAAGAGGAGTTATAGGCTTGAAAAGATCTGAACTATTCAGTTCTTATCACACTCTCTCAAGGTGATGATAAAATAATCAGATATGTATTGGGAAAAGAAAAAGATAATGAGAAAGAGGAAGAGTATGAAAACAACACATGAAGCAAGAAAGCTATGTGAAAGGAAGCAGACGTGGAATTTCAAGACTTTCATGAGATTTAATGAGAAATGTTCCTCTAAGTCTGTACACAATGTTATGAAACTTCATTCTATATATGTTGAATTTTTTAAATTAATAACATTTGAAGGTATATTCCATCACACTAAGAAATTCGTAACTTTCATGTGATAAGAAATATGGTAATTTTAAAATGTTTCATTTTTTTTTTCAAATGCAAGATCATGCCAGGTGTTTTAAATAATACGGACGACTTTTCTTCCTATTAATTTTATTGTGGCAGATAGATCAAAAACATTACTGACGGATTTCAGGCACACCAACATTCAAAGATCACAAAACATGTGCAAGTTCTAGAAATATATATTCAAATACCTAGAAATCTTATCAGAAATATCTCTGATGTGGAATCGGCATGGTCCATTTGATGCCAGTTAAAAGAGATTCTGCTGTACATAGTACATAAAAATACACACACAAAAATGCATATAATAAATGTAGTTTCTTAAGAAGTTCTGCTTAAGCACTTTACCAATTAAACTTACCAAGTTACATACACCTCTACAAAGCACATTATTTACATAGCTTAGGGGGTTACTGTGGTTATTTATGGAATAATATAAAGAACTTCTTTTTTAATTTTGTGAATTTAAACTACAGTAACTATTAATCTTCATCACACATTTCCCCCCTAACTTTGCATATGGGACACCTATTTTAATCTTCTAAGAATGATAATGGCAATAAAAAATTATAAAATAATTTTTTTAGAATTACAGGTGTATATATTTTCCTTTACATAATTTAGAGAAAATATATATGTTTTATACAAACTGCATTAATAATAATAATGCAGTCAACTTCTGAGTAGAAAAATGTCATTCCCCTCTTTTCTTATGACAGCAAATCTAATTGTAGGTTATCAAAAAAGGCTCTTCATCTCTTAGCGGAAAACAAGGTTTCTTTGCACTGTTAAAATTAATTTGCTTTAAAATTATAAGTATACATATGAGAATTTAAAATTGGCAATATGGGCAGATTTGGATATATTACCTTTGCAGAAGGAAATGCAGAAGTTACCAAAGTAAGAAAACTTTTATTATCAGCTTTCAAAGTATCCCAACAATTTTTCAGGCTACTAACAGATGCTTCTCTAGTACTGAGAGCCATTGAAGCCCTGGCCTATAATAATAATAATACAATTTGAAATTTTATAAGTCTCATATATGTTAGTAAATATGCATTAAAATTAGATTCAAGAAAACAAACCTGCAAAGCCAAGAACATTAAATGAATCCATACACGTGGATTACGAGTTTTCATTATGAAAAGTGTTCTGTTATATAAACAATGCTCCCCTTTTCCTTGACAAGCAAAATATATTTTAGCATGCTTCCTAGCTTTTCGTTCTACAGAAGAAAAGGAGAGAGAATGCATAGTTTAAAATGCTTAATCTTTAACATACTTCTATGCTAATCAACCAAAAATAGATACATATATACAAATGTAAGGTCTTTTCACAGAAAAAGAAACAAGTCTGAACATTTTTACCTTCAATGGTACACCTAACAGGCAAAGGAATTTTGACAAACACTTTAACCATATATGCTTTAATTTTATCAAGGTGCTTTTCACAAAAATGTTGAACAGCATCTCGCATAGGATAGGGCTCAAATACTGAAATTCTCTAAAAATATAGAAATAATTCCATAGTTAGTTAAATGTAATACAGCACTTATAGATAACGAAAATGTTTTATTTCAGCCAAGCAGCATTAACATTCAGCAATGGTTTTATTTGAAACATAAATCAAGATTACGATCAGGAGTAACTGATTATAGAAAATCATAAAAGAGCTATTACACTATGATGCCTTTGTAAAGGATTTTCTAAAGTTTATTGGCTTGAATTTATGTTACTTAAGAAGAAAACTGATGAGTCCATACAGCCAAAATAACTCAACCTCTAGGTCAAACACATATAAAACAGGGATGGAAAAGAGCAATTTTCTCACAATAAGGACAAAAGCAAAAAAAATGGCAAAACACACACCATGGTTTGGGCTATGACTGCTCTGCATATATATAAACATAGAATATATATGGTGGAAAATGAAACACATGCTGCCACACCAAACTTCTGTAAAAGAAACAGAATTTTGGAAATGTTTTTGCACCAAACTTCAATTAGCTTCAAAATGATAATACAACTTATATATTTTTAAAATTGACTTTTCCTTAAGAATTCCATATTTTGCAAGGAAAGTGAGGATGCTATACACACTTCCTGTTTTTATTGTACAAATTAACACAACTATGTGTTCATGTGTCCCCTTTTGATTGTATATATATAAAGATAACTATTATTAACTCTTTTTTTTATTGCAAGAATAAACACAAAATGTAAGATGTTTAAAACCTCTTTGATGCATTCTTTTAACCTGTTCAGGATAGGCGTCGCGCATCCGCGGTGCAACGATTCCACTCTTACCAGCTCAGCGTCGTGAGCTCCAATCAAACTCTTCAGCCCAGCGTCTCATATATGTAACTTGAAAATGGAACAATTTTTTTGAACTTTTAAACGTCAGTAAGTGGTCCTAAACGGTAACAGTTTTCACATCGGTTAAGTCATGTAACTTTTGACCTTCATGTATGAGCATCAGTTTCTCTTCTGTGCTTCTGGTTTGCATAGATTTATTGGTGTAAACAAATTGGGAATCATGAGAGCTCTTTAAGTTAAAGGGACACCGGCGCGTGTATTTCGTTAGGAATTTCGCTATTTTTGTTGACTTCGTTTTTATTTTTTGGATTTTTCATTACTAGAATGTGGTGAAATGAATCCAGCTCGATATTTTCCTTTATCCTTTTCTGTCTCTCTTTTTTCTTTTTAGAAGAATGTGGGAAAACGCATTTAGCCGATTAGCACGTGTAACTTTGCCGAACTTCCGTGATGGAAAAACTCAGACCAGTCATACTTTTTTATATTTATTTTAAAGCTTAACATAGATTTTCTTGGTTAATTAACAAGTAACTTTACAGCATTATTACAGAAGGGGAAGATATCAGCTTTCCCGATGCATGATGCATCCGACTTGATCAGCATATGCTCGGTGAAAAAAGCCATCATTGTCCTGTGTCTCGATTACCCTTTTGAATTATTTCACACAGAACAGAATTATTAAATTGGAATTTAATAACCTACAGATAATTACTGTTTAATTTTCTTTTACATTTCATATTTGTAGTTTTGTTTTCATGTGAATAGTATCTGTTTTCATGCTTATAGTTATTATTTTAGTATTTTGCATGTTTCCTTCATAATTATTTATTCTATCAATGTGATATTCTTTGTATTAATACCTATTAATAATTAGTATATTACGTACGTAACTTCAAAAATTGGAGTCATTATATTAAAATGGTGATTTTATATGAATTTTTTTGTTAAAGTAGGTTTAACTATTGAAACTTGCGTGGGCCAGTCAGTGGTGGCTTTCCGTTTCAGGGGTTCAGGAACGTGGCTGAGCTTCATTCACTGCGCGCTGACCTCCAAGGGGTTAAATAATTATGAGATGCATGTAACTGATTAATGTAATGAAAGGAGTAATTTATAATAATCACTTTATAGAACCTTAGCCATTTAATTTTTGGAAATTCATCAGTTAATAATGATTAATCCTTAGTGATGAATATCAAGAATACTAATATATTAAAAGTGACTAAACCATTAGTCCCAATTATAGTTTCATATGCCACCCAACCAGTATAGTGGTTAGCATTGTTAAGTGTTGTGCCGAAGGGCCCGGGTTCGAATCCCAGAGAAGGCATGGATGTTTGTAAAGTGTTGGTGCGGCATGACGGCACTCTAATATGCAGAGAGCCGAAAGTCGTCTCATGTGGTTTGGTGGAAGGGAAGAAGGGTGGGAGACCCTAGAACCCGGCCCCCTCCTTCAAAATTGGGGGTGGAACTGAGCAAAACTGCACTGTCACCTGGAAAGTGCACAAGGCTGTTGCCAATGACAGGCATAAACTAGCGCTCCTTGCCAGAAGGTATTTTGTGGGCTTGGGATGATGTTAGGGTCAGACAAGTGAACATAAGTAACAACAGCAACAACAATAGTTTCATACAAAGTTAAAAAATTATATTAAACCAAAGTAATAAGCATTTAAAGAAGATTTAACAATATTTAGAACACATTGAACTTTTAGAAACTAATCAGAAAGTTTTAGCTTTTTCCCATATTAATGTGCCGTAAAATAAATTACTATTGATAGATTAGAATTCCAATCTTTTGGATTCATGGAGACAATCCAGCATTTTACAGCAGAGCTCCAATTTTGGATATATCTCAGAAAATGCATTTTATAAAACATTTACATTTTGTGAATATTTTGGATTTTCAAATGTAACTGACATGCATTTCGTTAATACTCCTCCACATTGTCATCATGATGTTTTTGAGAGATATGAAATATCTACTCAAAAGTCAAGTAATCATCATGCTTGCTAGACATAATATGTTTAGAACTTATATAATAATTTGATTGAAATTTATGCCAGTTTCATTACTTAATTTCCATGGAGACAGCTTCTATGCATAAAGAGAAATGTAACCTAATCATACTTTTATAAAAATTTCCCTTCATAGACATCTATTTAAGCGTATACACAGAACGAAAAATTATTTGATTATTGAATGTATTTCTATTCTGATTTTTCCCAAATCCTGAAAAATTTGCTGCATTTTTGGAACATAATCCTAAATTGGAATATTGTATCAAAATTTGGAATTGTGTTACACAATACGTGACATGTGATCACCCTATCGTAAGTCCTGTTACATATATGTGGCAATGCATTAGTTGCTTGTTGAACTGGTCTTTCACTGCTGAACTGCTTGTTGAAGTGATCGTCAGTTGATGTTGATTGGTAATAAACAGTGTGCTATGTGAGCCTGTAGCAATGTCACTTAATTATTGATTAAGTAATATTAACATGAATATAACATGGCGCAGTCATGTGGAGTAGTATTAAAACTAATTATGATGTTAGTGACAGGCAATGCCTTTGGTTGTTTTCCCTCTCAGAAGACGCAAGATGGAATTTTGTTGTCCACCGCACGGCCTAAGTTTCGATGGCAATGTGGCCGAAAATTGGCGCAGATTCAAGCAGTTGTTCCAGATTTATATGAAAGCTTCAGGAAATGATTCAAAAGATTCAGATGTGAAAGTTGCCTTATTTTTAAATGCCGCTGGTGAGGAAGCAGTTGAAGTGCTTAACATGTTCAATCTTTCAACAGAAGATCAGGGCAACTATGAAAAAGTGCTTGAAAGGTTTGAAGCTTTCAGGATGCCTACAACAAATGTTGTGGTGGTGAGATTTTTATTCAACACGAGAAAACAAGAAGAAGGGGAACTTTTTGATTGTTTCATGACTGACTGAAAAAACTGGTAAAATCGTGAGAATTTGGTGAGCAGAGTGACTCTGTTGTACATGATTGCATAGTCCTTGGAGTATCCGATGCCAGTTTACAGGAGAGGATGGTGCGAGAAAATACTCCGAGTTTGGATAAAGCAATTGAGTTAGGGAAAGCAGCTGAAGCATGAGCAAAGCTCATGTTCAAACGTTAAGAAAACACAATGCTGACAACATAACTAGAACGAAACTGAAGCAACATCAGGCAGCAGGAGCCAATGCAGCCATAGCAGTGAGAAAGGACAGAGGAAAGCTGGATGACGCTCCAAATACTGAGACTTTTTATGTAAAAAATTCAACAGATATCACGTTTATGGACAATATCCGGCATATGGAGAAAAAAATGCTTTAATTTAATTTTTAAATCCCTTTTTGACTATGTGCAGACTGAAACAGGTCCCAAAATGTATCTCAGCATAATAACGCAGATGTATACAGTGAATCTGACGATGAATTCTTCGTGAATTCCATAAATGTCCAAAAAAACTAAAAGTGTATGCTCAACATCGTCTACAAAAGAGTGGACTAAAACTGTAATTGTTGAAGGATTAAGTGTGCCCTCTAAGTTGGACACAGGGTCTGAAGTGAACATTTTGCCTGTGAAAATTTACAAAACACTGAGCGCTAAGAACTCTAATCTTATTTTAAACAAGTGTAATGTTGTATTAGAAGCATTTGGGGGGGTTCCAAGGTTAAACCTGATATATCATTAATGTTACAATGTTCCTCAGATGGTGAGGATCATGCTCTCGAGTTTTTAATTGTTTCTAGCAAGCATATACGTCCATTATTAGAACTTGATGTATGTGCTAAACTTAATTTGATTCAGTTTATAAATAACGTTGGAATATTACATAAAGGTAAGATGGATCAGTATACAATTGTTTGACCTCCATCTAAAAATCAATTTATTATCATTATTTATTCAGAAGTGTTTGAAGGTGCGAGGAAATTTAATGGATTGCGTAAAATCACAGTAGATGATCAGATAGATCCTGCAGTGAGACCACCATGTAGAGTACCACTTAGTTTAAAACCTAAATTTGAATTAAAATTAAACGAATTAGAGAGACAGGGCATTATTGCAAAAGTTGATCAACCTGTGAACTGGGTTAACGATCTAGTAATAATTGAAAAAGCTAATGGATTCATAAGAATATGCGTTGAAAATCAAGATGTTCACAAAGCTATAAAAAGAGAACATGTGTTGATTCCAACAATTGAGGAAATTTTACGAAAGCTAGGTAATAAATCAATTTACTCTGTTTCGGGCTTAAGGATGGGTTTTTTCAAATAGCGTTAGGTGGGGATAGCAGTGATCTCTGTACTTTTAGCACACCATTTGGATGCTATAAATTCTCAAGGTTTCCCAATGGGTATTTCCTGTGCAACTGAAATTTTTCAGAAACACAATCTTGAAAATTTTGGTAACATACCAGGAGTAATGACCTATTTTGATGACATCCTCACTGCTGCTAGCACCATACAAAAACACGATAAAATTTTAGCAGAGGTCATCAACAGAGCTAAAAAACTCAATATTAACTTCAACAAGCAAAAACTTTAATATAGGGTTAGTGAGATTAGATATTTAGGTCATTTATTTAATGTATCAGCCATGCGACCCAATCCCGATCGAATTAAAGCCATTACTGAGTTAGAGAAACCTTAGAATAAGCATGAATTACAGTGCGTTTTGGGAATGTGTAATTATTTGAGGAAATTTGTACCACATTTTTCAGGGAAAACAACCATATTAAGAGAACCTTTGAAAAACAAAATAGAATGGCAGTGGTTACAGCTACATTCTAAAGCATTCAAAGAATTAAAAAAAAATTAATTTCCAAATGCACCTGTATTAGGAATATTTGATAGCAGTAAACCTATCATTAACAGGTAGATAGTTCTAAAGATGGGTTAGGATGCTGCTTATTGCAGAATTGGCAACCAATTGCTTTTTCGTCTAGGAGTTTAAATAATGCAATAAAAACTATGCTCAGATTGAGAAAGAATTTCTTAGTATTTTATTTACTGTTAATAAATGTTAATAAAATTTACTATTACATTTATGTTAGGAAAGGTAGAAATGCTTACTGGTCATAAAGCATTAGTTTCAATTATGAACAAAAATACTGCTAATGTGTTGTCAAATAGACTGCAAAGGATAAAAATCAAGCTTATAACTTAAATATTTGCCTGGGAAATATATGTATATTGCAGATTTACTACCATGTTCCTTAATTGATACAGATGCAAATGAAAACATGTATATGAAAGAGATTGTTCATACACTAACAAAACAACTGCAAATATCTGAAAATAAGAAAAGGGAATTTCAGAAAGCTACATTACAAGATGAAGGGTTATTGTTAGTGAAAGAATATTGGCAAAATGGATGGCCTTTGAGTGTTGATAAAGTTTCGAAAGAAGCAAGACCTTATTTTAAATTTTAAAATGAGTTAAGTGTTGAACAAGATTTACTTTTTTTTAATAATCGAATTGTAGTACCTGTTGCATTAAGGAAGTGTATGTTAACATTTGCATGAAGCTCACTGTGGTGTGGAAAAATCAAAAGCTAGGGCTCGACAAGTACTATTTTGGCCAGGAATCAACAGTGGCATTGAGAATACGATTTCCAGATGTCTAATTTGTGATAGGTTCAGGCCTCAAACAGTAAAAGAACCTCTTGTTTCTCATGAAATTCCCAGTTTACCATAAGAAAAGGTTGGTACTGATATCTGTGAGTATGGGAGGGGGAAAGTTATCTAGTAATAGGCTGTTACTTAACTAAATGGGTAGTCATAATTCCTCTAAAAAATGAAAGTGCGATGGAAGTTACTAGTAAATTGAAATCAATATTTGCAACACATGGATACCCCAAACTTTAGTTTTTGATAATGTACCATTGAATAGTTGGAAAATGAAGAGTTTCGCAAGGGATTGGGGATTTGAAATAATCACTACCAGCCCTCGATATCCTACATCTAATGGATTTGCAGAAAAGTTGGTAGGTATAGCTAAAAGTTTATTTAGAAAAGCAGGATTGAAGAAATTAAATGAAGCTTTACTGGAGTATAGAAATACTCCAATTTCAGGTATAAATTTATCACCAACTTAAATGCTATTAGGTAGGAATTTAAAAACACGATTACCAATTACACAAACAGAATTGAAATCAACAGTAAAAGATCAATATAGAGAAAAGGTGAGGAGTAAGCAGAAACAGGGTAAAATCTATTATGATAAGCATGCAAGGGAAAGACCTGAATTTATTCCTGTGGAAAAGGTAATGTTGAGATGAAAAAATAAATGGGAGCCTGCATTAGTTTGAAAAAAGCCTTTAACTCCTAGATCATATTGGATTAGAACAAAAGATAATAGGGTAATTAGACGGAATAAATTCCATTTAACAAAAACTAAAAATCAGAAGAATTTAGGGACATTAGACTATTATGATCTATGTAATGAGAATGAGGAATATATAAGTAGTGAACATCCAAAAATACATAATGATGCTCACCATCAAGAAAATAGCAATAATATTAACCGGGATTGTGTATACAAAACCAAAAGTCGTCATAATGTATATTGACCTTCCAAATATGATCATTATGTAATGCAGTGAATCTTATGACTCTATGAAAAGAGGGGAGATTTTACATATATGTGGAAACGCATTAGTTGCTTATTGAACTGAAGTGAAGTAATGTCAGCTGATGTTGGTTGGTAATAAACAATGTGCTACATTAGCCTGTAGTAATGTCACGTAATTATTGATCAAGTAATATTAACATGAATATAAGAAGTCCCAGTGCAACAATATCTGAAAATGGAAAAAAATTTTCAGAGCAATTACATTTTGGCCAATAAAATCAAATATGGTGCAGACATCTGTGAAACTGCTGGAAATTATTTCATTAAAAACATGCAACCATAAATGCTGGGTTCATTTACAAATTCATGTCAATTAAATGCACTTTAAAGAGTCAATGCACGTGATTCAAGGGATTTAATTTTAAAGAATCATTACCACCAGCAATATTAAAGAATTTACATTTCAACTATGTAAATTATGAAAATCGAAAACTGCATATTTAAATCAACCAACAAAACTGTAATATGCAAAAATGTGAAATTCAAAAAATGTAAGGCGAACTCTAGTAATGAAAACTGAAAGAAAATATTACATAAAATTTTATCTAAAGTAGTGATATTTGAAACTGCCAGTAATTCAGAAAATGCTGATAAACAAAACATTTATCTGCCTACCTACTAGAACTAACTTTAAAGAAAAAATATGCATCAAAGCATAATAATTTGATACAGACAATGGCTTATACTATGTTTATATATATGCTGAGTAGTCATTGATTCTGTGGTACAGAAAAAGCGAAGGATGGAGTTCAACTTTCCCCCCCACCTTTATGGTTAAGAATTGAGTCTTTAGAGAAGTTCATTGCATATTATGAAGCCACTGACTTCCAAATAGCTCCATTTTATATAGCACATTTATTTTACTATTATTTTGCATCAATATAAAAGAAAACTATACTCTTTATTACATAGCTTTGTTCTAAGCAAATATTTTCAGCTCCTGGTACTATTTAATTAAAATAATTACAAGGGCAATGTTAAACCACGACTTACACTCTTTTTGTCAGTCCCACCTATCGTGTAACTTCTGTATGTTATAGTAAAAGTTATTCACTATTTAAACATGATTTTTAAATAAAATTAAAATTTAACGTATATCGATTGTAATTAACTGGTTATTTCAAATGTGCTTTGAAATGGAGATAAACAAATTTTCATTTTACGCTTATTTATTAATAAAAAGTTTTCAAGGTTACTCTTTATGTTATATTTTTACTTCCTTGTATGAAGCAATCAAGAAGAATTTCAGGTGTCATAGTTCACCGAAAATATCCATTCTGACTGCTTCTGAGCTCATTTGAATGATTTTTTTGCGTGACAGATGTACATACGAATAGAACAAAACATTCTTTTTCCAACACGGATTTCTTTCATGATTCCATTGTATATTTGTATCTCTCTCACCTAACTCAAAAAGGATTAGCTGCAGAATGTTGAAAATTTTGCATATGGAACTGCTATAGCATGTTGTTGTGCACCTCCCTTTTTTATTGCAATTGGCCGCACCCAACGTGTTTGTACATGTGAGTGGATATATATATCTGGCTCGGTGAGCTTGGTTTTCTTATTCCCACATGTTGGTAAATTGCACATTTTTTGTTTAAAAGGAATTGAATTATGTTGTTCTAATGTTCTTGTTAAGGTTTCTATACCTTCTGTTAATCTGCATGCAGCAGTTTTAGAATTATATCATTAAATTAAAGTAAGTGGCAGCTTCAACTAATGTGTCAGCTACTTGCTGACATTTGAAACTCTTAGTAATACAGTGAATTTAGTCAGATGGTGTACCAACTTCAGTGTCTTTTGGGACAAAAAGTTAACTTCAAATTTTTGTGCACTGAAAATATTGGCCTTCTGCCCATTGGATAAATTGCTTAATTTTGAACAGAAACTCTAATTGTAATTCGAAAAATTGCTTTCAAAACTATTTTTAACTGTATTTGGTATTTTAGGTTTTTCTGTATTTTACTGTTTGTAATGACAATGTTTTGAATTTTTATGTGTTTTTGCCTTGCCACAAAGTAAGTATTAATCTGACTGAATAAGAAATATATCTCTAATGAAATTTGAGGAAATAATAAGTTTAAATGAAGTGCAGCAAAAAATAATTTAACAGGCCCTATAAGGAAGTCATATGCAGTGCCGACATCAGATTTTTAAAAATTGATTTAATTTCATACTAGATTATAAAAATATTGGTCTAATTACAAAAAACGATACATATATACAGTACAAAGTCCGAGATCCAGATTTCCAATACTTGGAATGATCTAAAATCCGGACCTTAAAGACCCCCCTCAAATTTTTTTTTAATGCTCTCCGGAAGCGTATATATGACTTTCCCCCCATACCATAGGAACTATTTTATTCCATGCTGAACTATTTTTTCCCATCGTGACATGTGGAGAATCCAGATTCTTAATTTCACTTCGGCACTAAATAAAATACATTGTTAACAATCATTTTAGAATAAATTTGTATGATCAATAATTTGGCTGTGTAGCTGCATATCTACTTGGCATACATCTCAAACCAAAACATTTTACATAGAAACACTGTGAATTTTCCAACTACTAATATTTTATATCCCTAACGCCAACCTGGTGAATCATTATTTATTATATTTTGCTTTCAGCACCATACGCATGACAACTTGAGTAATGACTCATGCAGCCATGCCTGAATATTTTTTTTTATATTAGTGATTGAATAATGAAGAGTACGGAAACATTTTATGTCGTCGTATGTTTGGCGGTGGTTACAGATTTAAGTTAAATGCTTAAGGCAAGGAAAATTTAACAAAAATTTCTATCCATATGTTAAAAACAGATTTTGTTAATGATACTCATAGGCCAAAAGATTACATTTAGTGCTTTTTGAATTAAGAATAACTGATTTTTTTGTTCACATCAACCCAGAACCGGCGCCAGTGCTCGCATGGCCGCACCTGGGGGGCAGAATTTAGCGAAGACAAATATTTTTGGAATTTAGATTATTAACAAACTTAAGGGATGATAAAATTTTTAGAATTGAGGGGAAAGCACTGGGACCCAAAATTAAGGGGCAGCAAAAATTTAGAACTCAGGAAGGTGCTTGGTAGCAGAATTTAGGACACACAGAGACTGCATCAGGAGCAAAATATTCAGTGCCAGCCTTCAGTACGCTTAAGTACACGTGGGAATTTATTTGTTCAGTACACAGATGAGCCTTAAGCACATGCAAGAATTAGGTGTAAGTATAATAAATAAATAAATTACTACAAGTCAGGCTTGTCTCAACGCATTATAGAAGCAAGACAAAATTTAACGGAACATTTGTCTTTCGTCACCATTCTAATGTTATATAGCTAATAATGTATAACAGACGCAGTTAAGGTAAGCTAAAATCATACTTTACTGATTGCAAAAAATTTCAGTTAATATAGCAGATTGTGCTGTTCCTTAATTTTTTTTATTTGGTCCAGCTTATTATTTTTTGAAGGCTGTTATAATTACAACAATTTTATGAAAACTAAAGTTTGAACTTTCGATTATGTCGAAAAGTGCTTCTAATTCTGGAGCTGCAACAGGATCTACAATGCAAAAGCATGTTTTGATGTCCACTAAACAAAAAGTGCAGTTGCTGCAAAAAGGATATAGGTGTATCTGTCTCAAAATGATGCGATGAGATGGCATCAGAAAGACACATATATGACATAAGGAAACGGGAAAAATAACGTTTTGAATTTTTTGTGGATTCTGACACCCCACTTACAATGTAACAGATAAATTATTTTTAACGCTAAATGTGACGATCATGACAAAGTGATGACTGACTGGTCAGACAGACACACAGCAAGGACCTGCCATTGATGAGCCCAATGCTAATGGCTCAAGCCAAATTATTTCATAAAGAAATGAACTTAAACACTGAGTAAACATATTTGACAGGTTAGTTAATCAAATTTTAAATCACCATGGTTTAAGACAACTAAAAATTTCAGGAGAAAAAGCTTCAGCTAATACTGAAGCTGCTGAACTATTTGCAGATGAATTCATTGAACTCATTAATAGTGAAAAGTTACCTCCAGAACAAATTTACAATGCAAATGAAACTGGTCTTTTCTAGCAATATGTACCACAAAATACCTTGGGAAGTTCTACAGAAAAGGCTCCAAATGGTGTCAAAGATTCCAAAGCAAGATTAATAATTTTAGCACATGCAAATGCTGCAGAAACGCACAAGTGTAAATTTTTGTAATCACAAAAAATACACGAACTCGAGCATTTAAAGGAGCAAAGATTTTCCTGTTATACATCATGCAAATAAAAGAAAATGGATGACACAAGCGTTAATGTATGATTGGATTAAAAATAAATTATTTCACACCCGAGGCTCAGCAAACTTGGAATTCGGCTGGTTTACCTGATGACGCAAAAACTGTCCTGATGTAGATAACTGTTCGATTAATATTTCACTTAAAGTTTCAATTAAAGATAATGTAGCTGTGTTATTCTTCCCTCCAAAATGTAGACCCATCTTTTAGCCTATGGATATTGGAATAGTGCGTGCACTGAAAAGCAAATATAAAGTAGCATTTTTAAAATCCATGTTAAATTTCTTGAATAATGGCAAGACAATTCAAGAATTTTAGAAATATTTTACGATAAAATCTGCTGTGTGGAGCATCACAAGATCGTGGAAAGATGTGCCTCCAGATATTTCAAAAAGTGCTTGGTATAATTTATGGCCAGCTACCATATTTCATGGAAGATGACAGCTGCAAATCTGAAGGCTTTTGGATATCGCAAACCACAGGTGAAATTTTCCAATTAATGGTTTTGTAAAGCAATGTGGAGAAGCAGTAATAAATAAAGATAACTAAGAGTAGTTTTTTATTGTGACGACAATGTTCCAATCACCAATCAATTAACTAATGGCAAAATCTGCAGTATGGTTCTAGATCAAGAAAATACAACTAATGATAGTGAAGAAAGTGACAGGTTATTGAAAATGAAAAAAAATCTCGATTGACAAGTTAGTCGGAACTTTGTAACTGAACAAGAAATTATGTCTGTCTATAGAATTGAACAGGAGGTATTAGCACAAAAAACGAAGCAACTTTAACAATTTACATTCAAAGAAATGTTCAATAAAGTAAACAAATAAATAATAAGCTTTTTTTTTTGTAAATTTTGATAACCTTTAAATCATAAACGCTCCATTATTCCATAAATCACGATTTCATCTCTCTTAATTTTATAATTTCTACATGCCATCTTACTAGCTTTAAATTGATGATCAAATATCCGGAAAAATCCCAAATCTGGAATCACCAAAGTCTCATCGAGTCTGATCTCCGACTTTGTACTGTATATAATAATAATTGACAAAGAAATTTGAGAAGTTATTTATGATGGACAGAAAAACTGCCTAATTTTTATTGTATTTAACCATTTGCAACAGAACACAAGCTCATTTATTTTCTAAATATCTATGCACTTGCAGAATGCTGAAATATCAACTAGATGAACTTTGCTTTCGGACTAATTTGAATGATTTTTTTGCATACTAATACTCCTGAAGAACACAATTGTCACACATCCCGTCACCTACACTTTAAAACCGCTTTGATGTTTGCCTAAACAAATTGTCAGTCAAAATAACTCGCTTTTCTTTCTGGAACAAAAATTACTTTGAGGATTCAAGTAGTAAAAGTTGAGCTAAGAAACATTTTATATTGGAAGGGAAGCTAATATATTACTATGTTCATCGGCCAAATTTCAAAAGAAAGAACATTGAACACTAATGTAATAAAATTTAAACCTTTAACGTTGTTAAAGGTTATTACTGGTTGCTATTATTGGTATTTATTCATGCTATTATTGGTTGCGAAGCATATATTTTCATTCATTGTAGAGTATGAAGTCTAAATTAAGTACAATATAATAGTAATATGATTAGATTTTAATGATATTTCAAATATTTAAATGTTAATGTTATTTTGAATAATAAACTCACAATTCATTCGGATTTGATCCACAAATTTTTGAAAAAAGTTGATTTCGTAATCATATTTTGATGTTTTAAAAACGGAAAATTGTCAGTTTCTTTCTTTCCTCATTTACTGATAGTTCAGAGATTTCTCAAATGTTTCAGAAATGATAGACCTTATTTATTGCAGTTTATTTATTTAATGACAGTTCAAAGATTTCCAATTGTTTCAAAAAGGACACTCCTTATTATATAAAAACATATACGAAAATTATTTTCATTGCTAGAAATGCTTTCACGGAGAGCATAAGGGTTTTGGTTTTAGTTGATTATTTCAAAGCACTTGAGGGCTATCTGCCTAAGGAGAGGGATGCCTTCATGGAGGAAATCTAATAAAAGCTGCCTTGTATACATGTCACACATGGCGGAAAACTATGCAAACACCAATGCAACCAGTCCGTTCTCCGGGATTTGAATCCTGGACCGAATTACTGTATGGACTTTGCTGTTCAATTTCATGAATCTTTAAAGTGACACCTCATAAAAATTGTTACACAAAAGGAAAGAAAAGTAACCCACTTTTCATAATTTTATTGCTTAAAAACGCTGAATGAATCGCTTGTGTTCCAATTTTAACAGAGAATTTAATTACTAATTAAATGAGATTCACTGAAATGTGGCAAGTTGGAAAAATAAAAATGAAGTTGGTAATATATTATGAAGCAGTTTTACTCTTTACATAGCATGCAAAGTGCATATATATTAGGTGAGTGCAAAAGCTTTACCTGTTTTAAGCGAAAAAAAAAACCATATAAAAAATAGAATACCATACATTTATGTAATTGGTATAATTTATTATGACCTCTTGCCCTTTACTTTGCAGTAAATTAATACCTCATTGATAAAAGTCTTCTGATTTAGAGTAAAAAAAAACTTGTAATCAAACTTTCACATTTTAGACATTATAAAGAACCAAGGAACTCTGCAATAATAGAAAAAATGACGGTCTGAAGGACAAGGTCCGGCGAACATGCCATATGTGGTAAAACGTCGCAATCAGTGTCAGCAGGAGTTATATTTCAGTACAATAAAGCAGAATGAGGTCTGGTGTTATCACATTGGAAAATAAGGGCTTTGTAATTGGAAAGTGTTGGCCCAAGAAATATTTACTACAGTTGAAGGGAGCTAGTTCATCATACAATGCCTGTTAAGAAGAGTAGTGGTTTTCTCCCTTCAATGCATAATTTTTTTCATGAGGCTTCATATGAAAAATTCAAATTAGGACAATAGCAACAGTCACTCTGATTGAAAAATCCCTATTTTAATACTCAAGCCCAAAGGGCTTACAATTGTGTTCACCAGTACATTTATTTAGCCTTAATTACTAACAAGGCTAAAACTACTATAAAATCTTTTATTTTAAATGGAAAAAAAAAAAGTAAAAAAAAGTTATGACAAAGTTTTAAATTTTACTCACTGTTATGCTAAATTTAAATATTTTATTAGTACCTCTTTGATTTGCTAGTTAAGTTAATAGCTTCTATCCTAATGAAAGATAGCTCACCATGCTGCTTGTTTTTGTGGGAGGCCACAACAACTTCCATGCTATTTGCTTTTCAAGGATAAGGGATTTTATCACGACTATTTGAAGAACACAACCAAGTGTTTCATATGAGAGAAATGTTTTTGGTAACAGTTAATTAACATATAATAACAGTATAACAGTAATGTTAGAATAATGCTATATATAAATCTAATATATATCCTAATTCGCGTTTTCAAGACATGAAAAATGCAAATTGAATTTCGTCAATCGGCCCAGTAAAACGGAAGATACAGAACTGTCACAGTTTTATTTATTTTTTTCTTTTCCAGATTTTCTCCTTTACTTGCTAACAATATTCACACTGCAAAAAATTCTTCTGAAGTCATCGATAAACTTAAAGGTATTTCTCCACTGCTTTCCATGATGGTTTCATTTGATGTCAAATCACTGTTTACTAATGTTCCAGCCGAAGGAGCACTAAAATGTCTTGAAACTAGGCTTAGGGAATTCCATTTCACAAATACTGAAATTGATGAGTAGGTTTCGCTTACTAAAGTCTCTCTCGGTCAAACCCACTTTGTTTTTCAAAATGAATATTATCGTCAAATTGAAGGATTGGCTATGGGTAATCATCTCAGTCCTTACTTGCTGACATTTATATGCACTATTTTGAGGTAAAATTATTCGATAAACTATCTTTTCGTCTCTGGATTCGTTATGTAGATGATATTCTTATAATCCGCAATGAAATTGATTTTAGCACTACTGTGTACCGCAAACCCTTTGCAGTTTGTTTACCACCCCATGCCAAGTCATGCCACCCTGTTAAGCAAAAAATAGCTTTGTTTACTATTATGTATTTCCCGTGCTCAAAGTTTGTTCCTCAGTATCCTTGCTTACCAATGAACTTAATTATTTAAAAGCAGTTGCTATTGACCGAGGATTTTCTCCCGTGATCATTGATAAAGCCATTAAAAAATTTTCAGATTCCCATATAGAAGACATTCCACTGTTAGAAATAATATTAATGACTTTGTCGTGCTTCCATTTTATCCTTCTGTTAGTTATAAGGTTGCACGGATTCTCCACAAATTCAATTTTCAGGTCAGTTTCTCCCCTATCAATACAATTCATGGTTCGACTCCAAAAGATTCTGTTTCTGACTTATATTCTTGGGGAATTTATAGTATATCATGTCAGTGTGGCTTGAGATATATTGGCCAAACAAAAAGAGCGTTAAAATTTCGTATCAAGGAACATGAATCTTATGTCCGAAAGGGCGAAATTAACAAGTCTTCAATAGCATATCATAGTTGGAAATTTAATCATAATTTTGACTTTGGATCTGCAAAAATTATCCAAAAGCTTCTTCCGTTGGTGAATTGGATTTTCTTGAGGCTTTTCATATTCACAAAGATTTAGCAAGTTTAGTGAACGATTTTAAGTCTAATCCAGTCCTTCCTAGCACTTTTAGAATTCTATTAACATAATTCTTGATGATTATTTTTGCCGATAGATTGCGTTGCCTCCTCGCGCGTGGTTCTACCCGACAGTATAAAAAGCCATTACTGAGGTTTCTTTCCCTTTCCAGATATTTTTTTCTCCTGATGAGGAGGGACCTGCAGCTGCCCTCGAAATTGAATGAGTGTTTTTAGTAAATGTACGCCAAATACAAGGTTGTTTCAGCGAATTTGATTGTCACACTGGCGTGTTTCTCTTCTAATGTAATTCTAAAGGTGTACAATCTGAACATTCTTTTACCTTTTAATCTGCTCACTAATGTGTTGCCTTCTGAGTAGTATATGCCATAAAGCAAACTCTAATGATGTGATGAGCAGAAGTGTCTAAAGATTTTGGATGATTTTCAGTTGATATAGCTCGTGTGCTGGTTATATCAGCTAATTTGCAAACAAAATTAATCAAAATACATTTGTTAATGAATTTGACATTATGCAAGTATCTGCTGACAAGTCAAAACTTCACTTCAAAATATTCACTTGCAGGAAATGTGGTTAAGTTATATGTACTATGATAAGGTAGCTCCTTCCAAAATGAACTAGTTCTATGAAAATGAAAAACAGACTTAATATATTTTACATCATTGCAAACACTTGTTGTCTCTTTTAAAGCTACTGATTGTTTTCAATTTGTTTGCTCACTATCCTATTGCTTTTGATAAGCTTTCCCTTTTAAAAAGTTTACCTGCTAAACAAATTTCTAACATCCTGAACCTTGAAAGCTTTCTTAATGGGGTTTTGTTATATATTATTAATTATTCCAACAATTGCTGAGTGTTAATGAACAATGTTTTTTATTAATAAACAATTCACTAAAATGTAAAATTTATAATATGTAATTTGCACAAATCACTATACTCAATTTTAAAATCGATACAGATTTATTAAAAGCTTATTTTTCGTCTTTATTTTTCCAGTGTTGTAATATGACTACACAAATAGTAAAAAAACTAACCTTACCTGAGGATTAGTAGTAGACTGTGAACCAGAATGAGTTATTACAGTCACTCCACTAGTATTTCTCATTTTTGTAGCCTGTGGGGTATAAGTATGAGATGTATGTACTAAAGCTGTAGCAGATGATGCTGTAACTTGGCTACCAACAGCAGCAGATGCGGGTATACTAGATGATGGACTCACGGATGTTGTTGTAGATGTAGACTGGCTTGACCTTAGTATAGATGAATCATGTACAATAACAGGTTGATTACTGCCAATTGATACAGTTACTGGACCTTCTTCTTGTAGAGTAGGCATACTACCACTAAAATATAATAGAAACATCCAATTATCAAAAGTGATAACATCACAATCAGTAATAAAATTATAAATAATGTTTTAAAATTTATTTAGAGCTTTACATGCACTGTTAAACTGGAATAAGCAAATCAAACACAATAACAATTATTTTCTAAAACCTATCATCCATCAATAAGTGCATGGGGGTGTCAAAATGTTGCAAAGATTAGTTTTTAGATAATAAACACAAGTTAAATTGAAATTCAAGAACAAAGGCTCAGATTTTTTGCATATGCAATTATCCTTCTCATCTATAGCTTTAGGCTGTACATTTGTTATTCCAGTTTTTAAAAATGACTTTGAATATTTTCCTCAGTATTTTGTTCAATTTCAGCACCTTTACTATGTATCTCAGTGATTAAAATAAAAAAGTAAGAGAATCTACCAGCTTACACCTTGTACAAGTGCTATGCCCTTTTTAAAGTGAACATTAAAAAAATGTCTTTCTCTGAAAGGAAGCCTGGATTAGTTTGCATGAAAGCAATTTAATATGCTCCAAGTTTTAAATTTTCAAATAGAAACAACAACAGAAAAAAAAAAGATACCTGAAAACAAATAATTATAATACATTAATAAATGCTAAACTAAGACAATGAATGTTCATATATGAATCCTACTTCAATAGACTGGATTATGGAACTTTTGCACATACAAAGTCAAACTAACTCAAATGTTTCTATTTGCTTTAAAATAAAAAGAAATTAAAAAAAAAAACTTATAGACCTCTAATTCAGACTATGAGCAAGTTTAAGCCTGTTATTAAAACAATAATGGAGCGGGTTACCGGATTGGATGAAAGGTGAAGTTTCGGCTAGATTAATATTACGGCAATGCATTTCAAATGTCTGTCTCAGATAAATTGTATAGTTAACTGATTATGGCAAAGTGCTGCATATTTTTGCAAACAAGTTTAAATTTCTACAATATTACAGCAGAAGACTAGAAATTTGTAATACTTGGGACCAGAGGTTGAATGGATTTTAGGACAGAAAAGAAATTTCATAATACGAGGGTAAGTTGAAAAATAAGTTTCCCTTGTCGACTGTGATCAGAGTTGTGTATGAAAGTCAAAAAATAGAATGAGACATTAAAGATATGACATACCTTTATTTTTCCACATAGGTACCAAGTACATTGAGACATTTGTCATATCGCTTGATAAGCTTCAAAAAGCCCTCCAGGAAAAAATCAGGGCTTTGCATATGGAAGAAGCGTTGAACGGCTTGTTTCACTTCAGTATTGCTTCCAAAGCGCCTTTCCCATGTGTTGTTCCTTGTGTGTCGAGGTCAATTGTCGGGGCACCCATCATGCTGACACTTTTCTGTATCGAAGAATGACGTGGATGATGTTTTGAGCTCGCTCATGTCAGATTCCAAGTTCTTCTGCTACTTCATCGATGGTGATACGCCGGTTCGCTCTAATGATGTCATCTACCTTCCTGACATCTGTAGTGGCCATGCGCGTCCATCCAACTCTCGGTATGTCCTCCACTTGCTGACGTCCATCACTGAATGTGCGACACCATCTCCGCATCATTTGCTTCGACATCACACCTGGCCCATAGACTTCCACGAGGCGGTTATGAATTTCTGTTCCTGATACTCCACGTGCCCATTCATGGCGGATACCCGCTCTCACTTCCTTTGACCACGAATTCAAAACGCACCTTCTCTCCATACCTACCGGGGCTCAAATGAGAGGCTGGTCTCCGCTTTGCGCAGGCACTGCAACAGCGCCATCTGCTTGATTTGCAGCGACCTCTACCCAATGTTGTATCGGTGACTTATGCTTCTTCCTGCTGTGTCGCCTTTCGCCCATAGCCGTTCAATGCTTCTTCCATATGCAAAGCCCTGAATTTTTCTTGGAGGACTTTTTGAAGCTTATCAAGCGATTTGACAAATGTCTCAACGTACTCGTACGAGAATAATACAATAAAGGTATGTCATATCTTTAATGTCTTTCTATTTTTTGACTTTCATACACAACTCTGGCCACAGTCGACAGGGGAAACTTATTTTTCAACTTACCCTCGTATTTAGAGTAAAAGTCTTAAATAAATAAGGGCATTAAGGATATTTATATAAACATTAAAGGCATATGAAAATAAGGGATACTAATAAAGCATAACTTTTTTACATGTTTCAAACATTTTTCTGACAGACGTTTGTTTTAAAACTTTAGATACTCCACAGTATTATTATTTTTTTCCCTTGTAAATTATATAGTCATAATCTCTTGTTCTTTGTTCTATGACACAGCTCTGTTCTAAAAATGTCAAGTATTCAGGGTTGCCACTGAAACAGGAGAATGAAATTCCCTTTTCCAGGTTTTCCAGATGTGTTTTAAGAAAATTCCAGTCTAACCGTGTAATGCACTTTGGCTGTGCTAAGAGGTAAATCATGGTACCACTTGAAAACATACAAATTTGCCAATTATATATGACTATATATATATATATATATATAATATTTCAATCCCCAAAACATTACTATTTTAACTATAATAGAAGTTGTTTTCTCCACTGAAGATTGAGATTAGAATCTGACCAACGTGGATTAAAAAAATGTCTTTTTTGCAGACATTTTGCGGCTAAACGAAAGAAAGAAATCTACTTAATGATATTTAAAATCAGTTTAGGTATTTTATATTTATTTAGCAGCATACACAAGCAAAACATATGAGCATTATATTTTGTGATGTTATGTCGTCATACTACTAGAATTAGTTTCAGGATTATGCCAGAGAAAAATTCCTGAAATTTAAAAGTATTGTTTACTAATAATAAATAAATTTAGAGGGAAGAAGCAACTTTAAATGATATGAATAACATTAAAATAATTAAAAACTGAATTATAATAACCAATGATATTTTCTTTTACTGCAAAATGACAAATAAGGCATCTATTAAAAAGAAAAAAATGTTTAAAGATTTTATGGTAAAATCCTAGTATGGCAGGATTTTGAAAATTTTCGAGAACATCAAAATGACCCGCTCATTATAATGTCGCCAAATCCCATATGTACCGCACGTGGAGGTTAGAATAGAATATGAGGAGGCTATTCTAACCTCCATGGTTTTGTATACTAGGATTAAACTGATCTTGTTTTTATACGACAATTCGTATTTTCTTTAGTACAACATGCACTGCACATGCGAGTCTCTCCATTCTGAAGATTACTAGAAACTTGCTTTGCCTTTCTAAAAGACAATTTGATTGGAGCTGCGAAAATTGGCTCTATGCTGGCTGCCCGAGTGACGCTCACGCGCACCAAGAAAGTGTTCGCTACCAACGTCGGTGCAAAACTCCCGATTTTCAGGGGATCGCTGTATGAAATTCCCTGACTTCTCCAGATTTTGACTAAAATATTTAAATTCCCTGACTTTTCTGGTCAATTTTCAAATTCCCTGACTTTTTCTTTTTTCCAGGTAGCGTGGCAACTCTGCGTATATTTCACAGTGTTCCAAACCTTCATTAAAAGCTATTTTATGGCTCCTATCAATTTCACTACCTGTGTAACTTCACTACCTGTGTAGGTGTCAGAATCATTTTGTTGCTGTGTTGAGTTCAAAACTATTTTTTTCATCATTATTTGAATGATGTCAATATTCAGTGAATTCCTTTAATAAGTATTTTAAAATTAAAAGTTCAATATTACAGCAGGCAAAGATAAAATGTTAGCTTCCTGACTTTGAGAACACACAAACTAAGGTATGATATCATTTTAATAAAAGATATTCATTTTTCCGAAAGAAATAATTCTAGTTAATGAGCTTCACTTATTTCTTCATTTTGTATGCTTTATCCAATCCTAAAAAAAAAAAAAAATATTGACGGTCGGCTTTAGATTTTATAAATTTGTCAATTAGATAATATTGTTTTAATTACTTAAGCAAACTGTTGTATTACCCGGCTGTAACGAAATTTTTCCACCAATGTTTTGGTAGCTTTGCAAAGCCTTCGGCCCAGAAACGTAGTGGCTGTGAGTTCAAAAACAAATCAACCTCATTTTGGATGTTCTGCACACAGTCGAAGATAGCATCAGCTAGATGTAGCTGCAGGTGTGAAAAAAGGTAGAAGTCTGAAGGAGTGACATCAGGCTATATGGTGGGTGTGGCAAAAGATACCCATCGAGTGTGTACAGAGTTCAGTCAGTGAATGGACTTTTTTCAAGTTCAATTTACAAGAAATATTTCTTGTAAATTAAATGCATATATAATCAGAAATTTTATTATTGAAGTAGAAATATTATTATATCTATCTTTGAAGTGACCCTAAGACTGTTCTTCATTTGCCTGATTGCTTACTTTTTCAATGACAACCATTTCAAGAGTTTTCATACCTAAATTTCGTTCAAATGCAAAAATGACTAATTTTAGTAACACCAAAAATTTGTTTATAGGTTGCATTTGAATGAACTATTTATTAAATCTACCAGCGTAACAGACAATAGTTTGTATTTTACGCACCCATTTATATCTTTTATAATTTCTCCTCATGCTATATCAAATATGCAAATCTGGATCTTCTTTCAAATTATTTCATACTTGATACACTGAAATTTCAGTTTTTATTTGATTAAGAGGTACTCTTCTGTTATCGGCACTGGATTAAGAAATATATGTGTGTATGCACGTCTGTATGTATTGTAAGTGTGTATATGGGTATACGTTTATACACCAAAGAGCCATTACATTATGACCACCCTGTTAATAACATGTAGCCTTTAGCTCTTAAAACTGCCAGCACACGGCATGCCATCAACTCTACAAGGTGCTGATACATAGTCTGATGTATTTGGCACCAAGCGCTCACCAACTGGTTCTGCAATTCCTGCACATTGCAAGGGGGTAGCACAGCAGAACAAATTTGGTTTTTCAGGTGGGAACACAAATGATCATTCGCCCATTGCAGATGCAGCTGGCAATGAAATGCTGTCAGTGCAGGGACATGCTTCAGCCACCGGCTGCGTACGCCAATATGCAGCAATTTATGCTGCACAGTGTGTTGAGAAACGCCGTCTGGTTTGCCACTGTTATAGCTGATGGTGGTTTCGGCTGTTGTAGCTCTTTGGCCATGGCGAACAATGCGTAGCAATCTCCACTCTCCTCTGGAATCAATGCACCATCAACGACACACTGCTAGCCGGCGACTTCTTGTTTCAGCATTCATACACCACTTTCGATATGTGCTCACAACTGCACGTGAACAGCACACTAAATGTGCTGATTCTGAAGTTCCCAGTCACCAAGCCATAACGATTTGACCATTATAGAAGTTTGATAAATCAGCTGCTTTTCCCAATTATGTTGCTAATCGCACTATGTTTGGATAAGAGGGTGGTCATAACGTAATGGCTCTTTGGTGTATATGCAAGTATATATATATATATTATCCTCAATATATATTATAGCATGTATATAAAAACATCCATACATACATACATACATTTCTGAATACAGTCCAGAAAATGTAATCAAGATATTTTTCTC
Source organism: Stegodyphus mimosarum (assembly GCA_000611955.2). Classification (NCBI taxonomy): domain Eukaryota; kingdom Metazoa; phylum Arthropoda; class Arachnida; order Araneae; family Eresidae; genus Stegodyphus; species Stegodyphus mimosarum. Next base: position 108,108 of record KK119038.1, on the reverse strand, counting down.
AATAATGGATGGAAAAGAATTCACCATTAAATGAATGAACGAAAATAAAATTATAGTCCTCAAGTTAATGTCAGCAATTCAAGCATGTTTTAAAAATAGATTAGTTAGAGGAAATTTATCTGTTACAGTTGAGCATGTAGTTGCAAGAAAAGTCCACACATAATTAAAAATAATTTCACTTTAATTTCATCTAATTGGGCATTTTTAAAATACAATATTGTTTTCTGTGCCAGTCACTAAATTTTCATTTTTTTTCTGTTTCTTACACTTTTGAAATGGTATAGACGCAGACTGCTATATGCAATTTCTAGAGGAATTTTCGGAATTCGGAAGGAATCATAAGACTGGCCCATTGTGATTTAGAGGGACAAATAATATTTTCTAACATATATTGAAATTCCTGTTTTGCTATTTGTAATTGCTTGATATCCAGTTGTCTAGCTCTGGTATAAACAGGTTGTCCTATAGTTGTAAGATAATGCTCAACACCATGCTTAAACATTGATACTGATAAATTTGGTTTTGCTAAATCTGGATATTATTGTAACAAATTTGCATATTTAGAATTTTTATCTAGAGTACTAATAGCATGATCAAAAAACACTGTTGTTACATTACTTTGAACAGACAGGTTAGTTATTCCATTAATTAATTGGTTATTATGAATGTCAACTAAAAGTTTAGATTTATTTAGAAAATCAGCTCCTATAGTAGCTTTATCAACTTTAGCTAATATAAACGGAACCTGAAAGTTAAAATCATCTACTGCTGCATTATGATTAGTCGTAGGAATTAGACTAACATCAACACCTGAATCTACTAAGTAATGCAGTCCTGTGTGTTTGTCCTTCACAAATAACGAAAGACTTGCAGCTGTAGTTGATACCAGCAACACTAGTAGCTGCTAATCCTGTTGCACTACGGAGTGTTCCGAATTCTCTCGCCAAGCACATGGCGAATAACATTTCTCAGGTTGACATCGATCACCAAATTTAAAATGAAATATATATATATACTTTGTGTATTAAATCTCCTTTTCAAACGGCTAACGGCTATGACTTCAAGATTTTTTCTGGTGATGATAACTAAATCTTGCTCTAGAACGATCATTTACTTGCACCGACTCATTTTTTTATTCTAAGGCACTTCTTGCAAATAAAGCATCATTAACGCTTGACGAAACAACACCAATTTCTCTTCCAGATTTCATTTCATGAATTTTGTCAGCTATCATGGCCAGGTTCCCTAAATTTTCTTCACTGACAAGAAAAAATAATTTTTATAAAATCGGACATCTCATCCAACCATAAAAATTTTAACACTTTTTCTGGAAAATCGTCTGTGGCTAGACTTTTCATTTGCTGCAAAAGTTGACTTGGTTTATAATTTCTGAGCTCTAATCCAGTAACCAGATGCTGAATTCTCTTATTTGCACTTTTTATGAACACATTTAAAAAAGCCTTTTTTTTACCATAGAATATTTATTAGACTTAGTGCCTTTAATAATGTCCCATACATTTTCAACATAAACTCATCTTCTGTTATTTTAACAAATTGTATTTCAAAGATAAAAACCTGTTGCCAAAAACAATAATATGCAAATTAAACATTTATAATTATTAAAAATATTTGTGAGCTACTTTCAAACTAAACGTTGACATTTTATGTTGTTACACTCCCTTTTCTTAGCTATAATATGTGACAATCAAAGGGTACAGTTTATTATCATTTTGCACATTCTTTCTACATCATCAGCAAGAGTACTTTCCAAAAGGGTTCTCGCCATTGCAGCATTTTAGTTAAATTTTTAAACCCACAGTTACATCCCCCCATTCAGAAACTGGAAACATCACACTCAAAAAAAGCATAGAAAACAATCAGGTTTTTTTAACATTAATTTCATCATCTCTTATGACAAAACTTGACATTTCATTTTATTTCACAAATTTCCTTATGCTTTTGAGGAAGTACTGAGTGATTTTTAATACATGGAACCATTCTTTTGATCATAAAAATTAGAATATAGTAATGGTGTTTTTAGAAAAAAAAAATATGCAAAGTTATCAAAATCATAATCCCTTTGGTTAGATTTCTGTTTGTTTGCAACAGCAGCAGAAATGAAAATTTTCCGAATGTTTTCAGTGTTATTCCAGGTTAGCTGTTTGGAACTGACTGAGAAAAAAAAAAAAAAGGAAGATCATATGGCCAATACTGAACTTTTTTTTGGAGTGGGCACTGCAGATGAGTTGTGTGGAATGTGAACCATGTGAAACCATTATTCCCTAAGAAGAATGGAAAGATACAATACACAGCAGAGGATCTTGTGAAACATTATTACAGTAACAGAAGCTGTTGTCAAAGAAGAGACTACCACAGTTCGTTTGACGTGCAGGATAGACTATGCAAAAATACAGTGTTAAGACTACTTGCAGAAGTTCAAAATAACTGGCAATGTCTATGATGAAATAAAAAGCAGAAGCTCCCAAAAAACAATCAGGACTCCAGAGAAGATTGCAGAAGCACAAAAGTACTGTTCCAAAAAGTTTGTGAAAATTTAACAGATGGCACTGTCACACAGTACTACTACGGAAATCTGCAATGACCTGTCAGCATATACAAAATGCAGCTAACCCAACATGTCACCTACATGAAAACCAAATAGTTTGAGTGCGCAATAGCTTTCAGTCTTGACTTCAGCAAATGACCCTCATATGCTGAATAACCTACAGTTTTCAGATGACTCACTTCCATTTAAATGGATATATTAATAATAAAAAAAATCATGATTCTGGGCATTGCAAAATTTACATGCTGTTGTCTTTTACATTTGGAATGGGTTACTGCATAGCATACAATATCTTCTATTTGCATTTTCGGTACAGTGTTTACTGATGGAAACATCACAAATGAAGTTAAACCTTGGGATTTTAAGAGAAGAATCTGTTCTGTTTTTGTTGAGCATGACTGTTGATTCTTCCACTTGCTGGTTTCAGCAAGGTTGTGCAAGATGCCATTCATCAAGAATAGTCCCCGATTATCATCATGAGATGCTTGATAAATGTGTGTTGTCTAACCGATCTCCCAACTGCAAGGGATTTGAATGGCAACCTATGTCACCAGATATGATTATCTGTGACTACTATCTTTAGGGTTACTTGAAGACAGAAAGTTTAAGACAAACCCTGAAACAATCCAGAAGTTGAAACAGGCAACAGAAACAGGAATTTTCAACATTTCTAGTGATACACTATTCAAAGCAACGGGCAATTTTGATCTCCGATTGCAAAAGTCCCACATTGAACATGTTATGCTGTAAATTCCCAGGTCCTGAGATCATTTTCCAGAACATCTTGTGACAAGTGGCTTATAAACTGTGGGTAATTGCAATGGTTCCATCTTTAAAAATCACTAATTAAATGGTATTTAGTCATCTTTTCCACCATGTGCAATGATTTGCTGTATACAGTGCCATATGAATGATTTACAGAAATTTTAGATGCTTTAATGTATAGAAATTCTGAAGTACAGGAAACTTAAAATTTCTGGCTTGATAATATTAGCCTCTTATTTTGTGGCAGAATAATGCACAAGCTTAAAAAACTTTCAGCTTAATCACAACTCACAATATGCACATACTTCATTTTCACACCACAATCTCAACGAATGGAGTTGAACAACCTGTGGGGGAAGAAAACCTTTACTAATTTGCAAATCTACAATCTTACTCTTCAACTAGCAAGATTATACAACATGATACAAGATGTGACGATCATTATGTCAATCAATAGATGAATATGTTGCTTCTGTTTTGCTTACCACTTCCCACGTTTCCTTCCCATAAAATCACTTTTTTTCCCACAGCTTGTAGATTTTAAGAATTTTCAGTAGAAATTGCAAAGAATCCATAGTAGCTGGTGTCTATGCATCCACATTTTCATCACCATCCATCACACAATACTGCTGCTGTGAAGGCATCTGTGTTAGTATGTATTTGCTTGCTTGCCACAAAAGCCCAGGAACACTTTCCAGGTTATAGGAAAAGCTGCAATAAACTGTACTAAGAAAAAAATTTCTAATGAATTCTAATAACAGCATCTGCCTTGAAACTTTCTACAGAAACTTAGCATTTCACGAATTTCCTCTAAAATTGCGCAAGAAAGGTCAGTTCAAATATTGAAAATAAAAACAGTTTTTAAAAAAAAACTAAAGTTTAAATCTTCATTACAGTATTTCAGTTTTATGCATGAAATCCAAAAACACTCTAGATCGAATTAATTTTTAAATTCCCCTTATGTATACTGAAAAATGAAACCCCTTACAAAATAAATATTTATATGTTGCACATGGTCCACGAGTTTTGAGAGTAAATTACAAAACATCACCTATTATTTTAAGTTTCCAAATGTAAAAATACCTAATTTAGAGTGAATTTCAAATATCAGAGCCTACTGCACAAAATTGTTTTTCAATTACACAAAAAATAGACCTTAAACTAGCAAGTTTCTATACTCAGTTGCTTTTATTAAGGAAATTGAAGACAACAGTAAACAGCTGCATAAACATAACTAATTTATTGTCCAATTAATTCAAAATTTAATGCACATTTTAAATTAAAACAGAAGTAAACAACACTGAAAACTCAAACACTAACCTAATACCCTTTTGAGGAGGAGATGATGTCATTACAGTTACACCACCACTAAAGACACGTGTTACAGGACTGTTTACATTTTTATAATTTATGGCTGTCATACTACGATTAACAGCAGATGATGAACCAAGGCGCATCATACTAGTATGCAAACCAACAGGAGAACCCAAACGTGTAGCACTTTGATAATCTAAATGAAAATATACATAATAATGACATAAATTTTAAATATTCAAAGACACAAATAATTGAAAAAATGAAAAAAAAAACTGGGAATGCTAAATATAACAAAATAAGAAAACACTCTTATTGAAACAATCTAGGAAAAAACTAAATTGTTGCAATAATTTGTCATATAAAACTACTATTGAGCACAAATAGCTACTATAATAAATGCATATTACTTTCATTTTTCATGCATTTTTGAAAAAAATATGTGGTAAATATTTATGTAATCTTTAAAATTAATGCACATAAGTAGGGCAATAACTTTATAGTGATATGAATTTCTGCAAATTTCACTTAATAAATGGCGATTCCAATACTGAAATTTATGGCATCAACTTATTTATTAAGATAGTAAGTACTAATATATCTCATAATTAATACCTAAATTATTAATTAAAAAATTGATGTTAAAATTAAACTATTCATGAAACTTGGAAATTTATTTTTGGAATTATATGCCTGATGAAATTTTAAACTTTTACAAAAAACTGCTCTATCTGTATTTGTTTTGCGTTGTTTCTCACGCAAAACAAATACAGATAGAGCAGTTTCAGTCTTTGTATAGTATTTTCCAGTTCGTAAAACTGTTGCTAGCTTTTCTGACCTTCACCTTTCAATTCAAGAGTTCTTAGAGTTTGGAGAGCTTTTCTCGATTCAGCTGAGGTTGACATGCAGTCACTTTCTTCCGCATCACTTTCACTGTTAGTTTCAGCTTCTGCTGCATTAACACATCTTATAATATTGTAGTTAGTATTTTCACATGCTCTCTCAAAATTATCATCAATTTTTTAAAGCAATTTCTGTGTTTTGGGAGATTGCTTCCATGCATTGAATATGTATAGAGTATAAACTTAGTTATCTCCTTCACCTTCATTACATTACATTTTCACAAGATTCAATTTTATTTATCATTTTTTGAATGACATCTTTTCAGCAATTACATTTCAAAGGTTTTATACCTTGGTCTAATGCATGAATGATAGAGATAAATTTGCAGGAAGAAACACTAATTTAATGTTTTTCAGAACGATATCAGAGGGGTGTGCAACACAGTTATCTAATAATAAAACTATTTTTTCAGTTTTCATTCTCTATCCCATTCCAAAAGGAAATTAGTAAAAATACTGCTTGCCATCCATCAGTTCTTCTTGTTATAAGTTAAAGGCAAATTCTTGACTCCTACATTGCATGTTAATAACACAGTAATTCATTCTTTAAATTTCTTAAAACCAGCTACTGTTCCACATTCAAACATAAATGTATGCTCCAATAATGCTCCATAAAACTGACCAGTTTCATTTATGTTATAAATTTATGTGTCTTGTTTTCTTTTAGAAGCCCAGGTATGTCTTTCATCCCTTTCTCAGCTGAATGATGATTTGCCTCTTGTTTCTCACCATGTAGTTTCTGAAACAAAATTTTCTGTCATTTTAGCAACTTCTACAGCCTAAAGAAACCTACATTCTGGTCAAAAGAGTTCTACAAATTGCAATATATTTTAGTCTCATAGCTTGAAACCATTCATATTTTAGTCTCATAGTTTGAAACCATTCTAGAAAAGTGGTTCCAACGTATCTAGATTTTCTAGCCCTTTTGCACCTTCTGGAGACATTCACAGTTTTTACTAGTCCTTTATTGATTTTATTTTTAGTAAATAACACAATGCTGTTTGGGAAATCTCCATTTTACAAGCTACTTTTCCTTGGCTGCATTTGCCAAATGTAGCATAATCTTTCAACAATTTATTCTCTTCTTTCATGCTTAAATCAGTTCGTTTCGGCTTTTTTGACATGATATAAGTCCCACACATAGCAAATGGAAAGTGTTTTTTCCAATGATTTGCTCAAATCCAAAATTTCTGCTTCTTGCCAACAGGAAGGTTGTACATTCATCTGTCAAGTCGACTTGCCACTTCATGGTTATTACAGGCATAATCAATTCTCTTTCTTCATCCTACAATGATCACACCCCTTTTCCAATCAAAGACTGATAATGTATTATGCAAAGAAGCACCTCATAATGTTTTCTGAGAACAACCTGCAAACTTAATGTGTATGCACATCCATCTCCTGTCAGCTGGCGTTCGAGAAAGGAAACCATGTTCACTTAAACACCACTTAATCTTTAATCCTGAGACACACTCATTCATTTATAACCAAAGAACTTGTTTCCAATGCCTCTAGAGGACTGCTTTTGTTAATCACAAGATAAAGGTATTCTGTCAGTCTCAGCTCTAGTCCGGACAAAGAGATTTGCAAAGAGCGTCTGACAGAAACTAGAAACCAGGGGGGGTCTTGGGTCTAACGCACTGGCCGAAATTTCTGCTAAACTCATTTTTTTTAAGCCCTACATAGCTGAAAGATAAATGACTAAATTAGAAACAGCTTTTTTCATCAGCCACAAGCAATTTATTCTGGATCTGAATAATCCGACTGCGAGTTTGTATTTTATAAGCAGCAGAGATGAGTTTAATAAATAGAGGTTTTCTATTGATTAATATTTATTCATTTTAGTTCCTGGAAATTTGAACACAATAAGCATACGAGTTAATTAACCAGCAAGTTTAGTAAGTGTTGGACATTGTATATAATGTGTACTCTTAAACACCCAGATTATCACTGTCTAATTATAGAGTCATTTTGATCTAAAATAAGTTGCTGAATGTTTCTAAAGTGATTCATTTATATGCATAAATATGAATTAAAAATGAATAATTTTTATTTAGTTACATACAAGTTATTTCTATTATTGCTTCACTTCCGGTACATAGTCCCCATCCCAAAACGGGGTGATTGCAACACCATTTCAAAAATCCTAAAAAAATACCGCACAGTAAAAATCTTATGTAATTTCAAATAATTCTGAATATTGTTTTGAAACACTTTCATACATGTAAGCCCCCATATTTCAAAATATTTCACTAGCAAAACGAAACATTGTAATTTTTACTTTATTTCATTAAGAGTTAATTTATTTCATAGCCTCAGTTCTCACAGTTGCCCATCTATTTGGTTTCTCAATAATTCAAAAAAATAATTGCTATGTTAAGCTTGCTATTTTGAGTGGAAAGAAAAGGTACTTTCTGGGAACTACTGTGTTTATATTTTTTTTTTTGCTAAGAACTGAAAATTCAGTTTGAAAAGCAAAATATTTTGATGTAGACAACAGCTTTTCGCATAGTCCTTTAAGTATTGGATTAGAACTTGTAGCATAAATGAGGAATTATCAGAAGAGAATGTTGAAGTTTGGTAAGTTTGAAGAAAGTTTGGTAAACTGTCCATAGTTATGTAATAAATTATACCTAAAAGTTTTACTATTAGTCATCAGACGCAAAAGCTTTTTTTTAATGTCCATTACTCAGATTTACTTGCATAAAAAATCTCATAATTAGCCTATAAATAACTTTTTTCCCCTTTTTTATATTTTTTAGTATGTTGGAAAAGTTAGAAGTGGTACTTTTTTTTTTCAAATAGTGGCACTCTTCCTAAAAAGGTTGACCACCCCTGCTCTAGACTACTACATGTTACACCTGTGAACACTATGACTCATGTGTCTATCATTCATTGCAATGCAGTTTATCGTAGCATGCAAATTGGTTTAGGTCTGTTACTGTTCATGCGTGTTTGCATGAAATGTGTCTAATTTAAGAAATATTATTCTGATGTTGAATAGTGAAGGAATTAAGACACTGGACAAGGGACAGACAATACAGAAAACACCTTACAACTTTGGTATTGGACAGGCAACAGTAGGAGACTAGAAAAAGAAAGGCGTAAAAACAGAAAAATGGAGTGCATCAAAAGCTAGGGAGAGTGCACTAAAAGAAGAAAAAAATATGAAAAAGTGTGACTATGGAAAAGTGAGAAGTTTTACATGTCCGGTTTATTTTGTTCAGTGTGCTTATTTTACAACAAAAGGGATTCCATTTATTTCACAACAAGTGTCCAATGGCTTGAATGATGGAAGAAATGCTATGGTATCTATCAGCTAAGTGTTTGTGGTGAAAAATTGTCATCGAATTTTGAAGAAATGAAGGCATTCAAGAAAACATTTCAGGAATTAATTCAAACCGAAAGCCTAATGGATGATCAGATATTTAACTGTGATAAGTCAAGCCTTAATTACAAAACGTTACCTAGTAAAAGCTTTGCAACCGGAACCAAAGAGGCGCCTCTGGCTACAAGTATAGTAATAAAAGGCTGACAATTTCAGCATGCAGTAATACCACAGAAAACCTCAAAATGGGCCTTGATTGGAAAGTCTCAAAATTCTAAACAGTTTAAAAAAATACTTTTCCTGTAAAGTGCTATAGTCAGAAAAAAGCATGGATGAACAATGAAATTTTCAAAGATTGGTGCTTTACGAAATTCATTCCTTCAATAAAAAATTTCTCAAAGAAAATAATTTACCTAGGAAAGCTCTTTTGTTGCTTGATAATGCTCCAATGTACCTGGATGCAGAGGAACTCAAAGATGGTGACATCAAGGTAATGTTTCTGTCCCCCAATGTAACCGTCAAAAGCCAACCTGCAGATCTGGATATTTTGGACATAATAAAAAAGAACTATTGTGGGAAGTGTTCATACTGATATGAGAAACTGAAGGAGGACAAAATAAGATTGAAAAACTGAAATGCACCAACGTAAAGCATGGTCACAATTAGATTGCACGGTTTGTGCTGATCTAAGGGATACAGCAAATGCCAAATCATGGAAGAAGCTGGTAGGCAATGCTAATAAGGTAAAGCACAGAGGAAACTGAAGAAACCGTCCTACCTTTACTACAGTACATCCCCAGATAAGACATATCATTGAAAGTTGGATGAAAGATGATGATTAGTATGAAATATAACTAATTAAGAAATTGTCACTCTTGTTAACTACAATGAAATGGAAATAGAAGATCAAGGTCAAACACCAGCTGTTCAGCCTTGCAGAATTCCACATAACAATACAGTTGAGGTTCTAGAAACTGCAATTAAATATAATGAACAAGAAGCTACAGGAACTGACATACTGATGTTGCAGAGATGGTAAGACTTAACAGTGACGAAATAGAAGTTGTTGAGAAAACAGACTATGATAAAAAAAATGTCAAACATTACAGGACTGCATCTAATTTGTGACCTCAAATTCAATTTTTTAGTTAATTTTTCCCGTTTTGTTGTAAAAATCATTATTAGGTTCGTAATATGTAAAATTATAACATAGTTTGACATTTAAGTCTTTTTCTTAACACCTGCCTACAACACTAACATTTTCACTTATTCGACACTCTGCCCACTTGTTTATGTCAGATAACTGAGACTCTACTGTAACTGTATACTTCAAAGATATAAAAATGGTAAAAGGTAGTTGAATGTCATGAAAGCAAATTTTAATCACCATAAACTATTTTACAGCAAAAATAAATAAATAAATAAAATAAAATTCAATGATCTTATAAGCCATAAATTTTACAAATTCAAACAGCACATAAAGTTACATTAAATATATTTTCAACTTTCCATTAGAAGCATCCTTATATTTAATATACTTGCCTAAGTATAAAATGACCCCGTACTCTGTACTTTATATGCCATAGCAATCATATAAATAAAGGCAAAACAGAAAAAAGTTCCATGTTTTGATTGATTTGTTGATTGTTTCACATATTTAAATTTTACATGCTGAAAATGTTCTTTGGGAAATAAATACTCTGATGTAAATTTAACTAAATTTGCATTTCTTTAACAGTTTGCTACTTTGCAGTCAGATGTAAAATTAAGAAAAATTTATCATAATACATGTTTTAAAAGTTGGCTACTCATATTAAGTACAGTGTCCAGGAGTACATATTAAAAGGAGAAAATCCATTTTATAATCAGCTCTTGAATCTTTAATATTTCTCTTATAGTAAGCAATACGCAATTAAAAGCACTAGAGCAGCAGAGATATAGTGATGCCAGATACATTTTACAAACCAATTTTTTTAAAATTTTGATCATTTTCATCTCTGTTAAACACACTGAATATTTTATAATTTTATATTATTCACTAAAGAAAAGAATTTAATATATACATACACAGAGTACTCATTGATGATGGTAACCGTCCCATACTTCTGTTAATAGCTTGAAAAGAGCCAAGCTGTGACATAGACCTAGCTTCAGCATGACCAGTTAAATTATAACGTGATCGACTCTCTCTAATGCCATTGTGAAGAGCTTTTGAAAACGAAATGGGTGCAATAGATTGCAACTGTGAAAAGAAAGGTGCTACTGATAAATGGGGGCCATCCTGTTTACTACCACCAACTTTTACAATTGTGACACCACATGATGTTTGATTCACAATGTGATGACTTCTGGAAAACAAAATTTGAAAACTATCTATTATGAAAGTAACAGTTAAAATTTATATGCACATAAAAGTACATAAATGCATCAAAGTAAATAACAGACTACATTAATGCATGAAAATCTACTGCTTAAATATTAAGAAGCATGTTTTGTGAAATACAGAATAAAAACAAGGAAATGAGTTAGTTACCAAATCGTAATACAAATATTTTTCCCTTATGAAATAGCAACATAAAAAATGTTTATTATATTTTAATGATAAAAAGATGTTGGAAAATTGAAGCTTCTTAACTACTTAAGTAAAATTCTTAAAGCTACAAGACCTTAGTAACAGAAAATCTAGAAATCTTATTTGTCATGGAGTACTTTTTTATAAAATTTTACTATTTATAAAAGTAATGAAAATAAATCAAAATAAATGTTTTACTAATAAACACATACAGAGAAAGAGACAGCACAAAAGTGTTGAGTTTGGTCTTCTAGTTCAATTCTTTTCATAGTAAGAGAATGCCATTTCATCTGAAAGTTAGGAAGACTAACGTTACAGAGACAGATTTTTATAAGTATAACACAGTTGTGATGACAGAAAAGTATGTTTGATTGTACAGTTTATGATAGCCTGTCATATATTATACCTTTAAGTTTATAAACAATACATGTCTTGGCAATAACACAAACACAGGTTTAAAACTGAGAGAATGATTATCACATACTTAGATGATTTACAATCCATTTTCAGCTGCTGAAGATAAAGTCGAATATTTGAGGAAGCAGAAGGCTCCACTTGGTTACAAATAGAAGTCAAATACTGAGGAAGAAGAGCTGGGTATGTGTCAGTAATCCCTTTAATGATGCGTAACAAAGTCATGAGAGTCCATTGGTCAACTTTTCCTAAATGTGATACTAAAAATTCTAACGAGTCCTTCCCTCTTTCCTGAAAAAATGTATGAGAATTTAAAAGATTATTACACATATAATGCTCAACACCAATTTGTAAGCTATCAATATTTGAAAATGGGTTCCCAACTGATTAAAAGCATCCAGTGAAGATCTGTCTATTGATGAATAAATGCTAAATCTGCATTTTGATAAAATTAACTTTAAAAGCTGCCTCTCTCTCTCACATAAAAACTACTAAATTACATAATTTTTATCAACAGATTATGTACACTTTAATAAATAGCTTAAGAATATCTCGCCAATAATTAGAAAATGATATATGATGAAACAAATACACACCTACATTAGATAAGTTATTTAAATATTAATTATGAATTCTTATTCACAAAGGCCACAAACAATAATAAATGACTCCGTATTACTAAAACAATTAAGTAATACGGAATGACTTTAATATAATTATGTTTCAAGACTTTATTATGAACATGGAAAGAAAATTCTTGTAGTAAAAATACTATTAATTATGAAAAATGCAGAATTTTCTAGATTATAAGATTAAAGGAAAATTGATTTGACATGCTAAATATATAAATAATGGGGAAAACTTAATTCTAAAATGTAGGATTAATCTCTTAGCAAAGGCATGCAATTTTTGTTGTACCATAGCACCGAGGCTGTTAGCTTACTGAAAAAAGCCATTTAAGGAAAACGCCCCCTTATTTATACTAATGAAAATCCTCCAGTACCACAAGCTAATGTGTTCCTGAGAAAACATAGATCTTGGATATTGGTATAATGCAGGCATGTGAAACTTCCAGCCTGACTTCTTTTTCTGCAGCCCCTGGCTCATAATATAACATATATAATTATAATATACAAATAAAAATTGGAATTCCATTGAATACTGAGGCATATAATGCACCCTCGAACGATAAAAACGGCTCTTTACAAAAAAAAAATTCAGTATTCTTCAATAAACAAGAGTAGGAGATCAAAATATATAAATGATCAGAGAACTTATCTGAAATACTTGCTCACTTCATAACTGTGCACTATTAGAATCATTTATCATAATTTACTTATTTTCAAAATAGCAACAATTTCTTTATATGCTCATCAAGTGACATGTCAACCAGCTGCAACATAGTCATGAGCCAATGAGCAATCTCAAAGCTTAAAACTTTTGTCCTGGTTTCCAACAAGTGCTATTCAGACAGTTGGTTTCACTGCAGAGAAATGGTATGGAAACCAGTTTCTGAACATTTTGCATTTGTGCAGTATATGTCTATACCAAGTGGTAGTAAATGAAAACTCATCGATAAACATCACAAATTCCAAGAAGACTGGGGACTGCAATATTTTTTTGTCAAGAGAAAAGCAAAACTACATGCTTAGTGAGTAAATCCTCCAGTAGTGTACCTACATCATACAGCCCTACAAAGCTAAAATGCTGAACTTCTAGAACAATAAACATAGTCAGAAGACTTATTTATAAATAATTATTAATTGTAATTATTGTTATTAATTAATTGTAATTACTGTACCTAAAAGACTTCTGTCTTTTAGGTACAGTAATTACAAACTCAAAATAAATATTTACAATGAACCTATTTATTAACACATCAACCTTATTTACATTTATAGCAGAAGTCACTGCTTGTAGAAAATTCAGAATTCCACAGCTTATAGAAAATTCAGAATGATTATTTTACATTCATGTCAAATTGAATAGGAAATACAAAGTAACACATGCCTAACTAAGCCTCGGCTTGTGGTAAGCATTCACAAAGCAAATGCAACTTGCCAAAACTAAAACTGATGATTAATTTCAATCAGTGGGCAAACAAAAAGATCAATAGTTAGCAAAGCTTCCAAATGTTCTCGCTTTGTAATTCAAGACTTACTTATACTTTAATTTGTATTCTAGGGGAGCTGACAGTAGAAGAGAAAATACAAGCAAACTTATAAGATAATTTAACATAAAACCATATAAAGTTATATAATGTGAACCATGACTAACAACAACTCAAATACAACTCATATGAAGAATTAATGATGAAAGGTAGTTTGTAAGAACTGAAGGCATGACAGAAGTGGCAAACAAGGTATGTTTACTAAATTACATGAACAAAACAAAGCTATGGTCCATGCAAACTATGCATTGGTGGAAATGATAGCCAAACATTCAAAATCTTCCACAGAATGGTGATTTTACAAAAGATTGTCTGGACAAAGTTATTGAAATAGTTATTCCTTAATGTGTAAAGGTATTTCAAAGCATCTCATGCTTTTGCAATATGGTTGTTGAAAAAATAACTGAAATGACATCCAGTCTGACTCACAAAGAAAATACAGCATCAGTCTTTACTGCAGATTCCATTCCATGTGATCAGAGCACAGTTATCAGTGGCATAGCACAATCAGCCATACTTCTTCGAGCTTGTGATATGGAGAATTCCATATTTTTGATGGACTACTACATGGCACTGTGACTAGAGAGACGTAAATTTTTTTAAAACTATAATTTACCTCTGTTCAGTATATCTTGTGCAGTCACACACAAAGCTCCTTCAATGACAAAAAATAATGACTTTGTAGAACCCTTACACAGATATATCAGTAAATCTTGTGTGTAATACAAACATCATGTCCACTAAACTATACACAAAGAAGTGTTACATTTAAAATTGATTAGCACAGAAAATATATGAAGCCAGTTACTCTGCGCATGAATGATCAGATAAAAAAATTCTGTAGGGAAAACAATTAAAAAAAGAAGACTTCAACAAACTTTCCAACTTCCCATTAGTACAAAACAAGGTCAAGAGAGCCTGTTTTGTACGAAACCTGCGTCAAGCTATTTAGCAACTGAAGACTGAATTCAAGGAAAGATTCAGGGATTTCAAATCAATTAAAATGTGCTCTGTTTTCAGCCCCTTTTCAATTGTCCTTGAGAAATTGCTAGCCCATGTACAGTTGAAATTAATAGAAATTCAGTGCAACTCAACTCTAAACCAAAATTTAGTGAAGAGGAATTATTTTTTGGAAATCAAGAACAAAAAAGGCCCATGCTTACTCATGGAAACTTTGTAATCACAATGTCTTATCAGGTCTTTCTTTTATGGTTGGTACTATGAAATTTGTGTCGAATATGAAATTGAAACTGCAAAGAAAGCAGCATATTTATTTGATTTCCCAGTTCAGTAATACATGAGTGCAAAAAGCTTTTCTTATTAATACAAAGGAATGCATTCCCAGTGAGATCCAGTGCAGCAGCATCTCAGAAGCAACAGATGTAGAAGCAAAATGTATAGTTACCCAATATGGCAGCTTATTAAGAGAAAGCTTTTGGCTCCTGAAATTTAGAGTTCCATGTTAGCTACATCATCATCATAATGTAAAAGTCATATGATATGGATTGATCTAGGACACAGTCCAGAAAAATTTACTATTTTAATAAATAAATGCTCAAATTAAAATTAAGGAGCTATAGTTAAAGTTATAATTTTGATTTACATACATATATACAGGGTACCCAGAATTAAACAAATTGGCTTTTTTAAAGCAAAACAAACTATTTGAAAGCTGTCTTCAGATGAAACGAATCATCAGAAAATTGTGGGGGATTAAATGAACGAATGGGAATGTCTTTCAAAAGGAAAAAAAAAATTAGTTACAAATATCACCACCAGAGGGCATTGCATCAATAAATTAAACACTTATCCACTCCTTTACAACAGTTTTACAATTTAATAAAATTTATTACAATAAAACGTGTTCTACATGATGGCCATCATTTTCAGCTACAACCTGAAATCACAAGATCCACAGTTCACCAAAATGCA
>KK119038.1:59838-92128 GCA_000611955.2 Stegodyphus mimosarum | reverse complement strand
GAGAAATGCTGAGTATGTCACACGAAATGTTGGCTTCAACAGATCAGGCAAAGTTCTCGGACTGTCATGACTTCTGCCCCCAAAGCCAAAAATCACAGGGACTGAGATCTAAGGATCGGGGAGACCACACATTATGAAAGTGCTGGCTAATGACATTTTCTTTTGTAAAATGACATTTCAGAACATTCTTAACATACCATGCAATGTGTGCAGGAGTTCCATCATGCAGAAAGATTGCATATGCAAAGTATTGACTTGCTTGCAGAGTAAGAACAATTTCTTTCTTTAACAGCAATGCATATCACTGCCCAATGACTGAGCATGTCACTGTGTAGAGTCATAAGTTTTTTTTTTTGAAGCAGCAAACATGAAAAATAAGCTATGCCCTTGCTGGAACTCGAACTTGCACCTCTCAAATATGCATCAAATGTACTACTGTTACACCATGATGGCATGCTGGAAGGAGAGAGAAAATACCTTATAACTGAACTCCTCGAGGTATGGGTTGGCAATAAATGATGTACAAAATCCACACCATATTCTCACCTTTGGTGAAAACAACAGAACCTCTAAGATAGGGCATGGATTTTCTGGTTCCCGAATTCGGCAGTTGTGAGCATCCAGCTGGAAATAAGCTTCGACCACTGCACCATCTGAATAAAATATGCTTCATTTATCCCAGCTGGAAATAAGCTTCGACCACTGCACCATCCGAATAAAATACGCTTCATCCATCCAAAGGTTATTCCAAGGACATTCTGAATCGACCTCAAAGCGGACAAGAAACTGATGTGAGAACTGTAGTTGAGCGTCACAATCATGTGGAAGCAACAGTTGAGTTGATAAAGATAATATCGGAGGATATTCTGGAAGACCTTATGGAGAGTTGAACATGGCTTATCCAAGGCCTCTGCTACATGCCGGACAATAAGCAAGCCTGGAAGTTTGAACCTGTGTCCTCTACAACCTGAAGTGCAACATTCCATGGTGCTTCTGCAAAAATAACATTCCTTCCTTTCTCAGGACGAACAGAAAATGATCCTGTTTCAAGTTTCATTACCATTTTCCAAAGGCTTTTAACATTCACTGGACCTCTTTGAATCCTCTTCAATGTTCAAAATTTATATAGAGCAGCTACTGCAGAATTACTGCTCTAAAAAAAGAATTTTTATTAAAAAAGCATGATCTTATAAACCTATCCTCATTATGAACAGAAAGAACATCTAAAACAAAATCTCTGCAAATGTTCCTAGGTTTTTTAACAGCTGCTGTGTCATGTCAATATAGATTTACATTTTTACTACCAGTTTTCAAAGTAAAATGCCCTCTGGTCATGCTATTTGTAATTAATGCTTTTCACTGTTCACACTGCCACACCTTCATTAAGTCCACCACAAAATTTAATGACTTTTTGATGACTGTTTTTTGCCTGCATGCAATTTTGAAATATGTTTCTTTTTAAATTCTTGACAACCCATACGTATGCATATAATTATATACATATATGCATACGTATGCATATAATTATATATATATGCATACGTATATGTGTATATATATATATATATATGCGAGATGTAACAAAATACAATAGCTGCTTTAAAAAACTAATTGGCAACCTCAAATTAACATTCTAGATTTGGTGCTGTCCCCCTAAATTTATATGTTCTCTCAAATTCAAGATCCTTCCATGATTACATAACAAAAGATTAATCAATCATAGGTCAGAGTACTTTCTGTATGTATTTGGTATAATCTTGGCACAAAAAATTACATCATTCTTCTTTTAGCTTAGCTGCCGCTAATATATGCTTGTTGCTTCACTTCTCAGATGCTTATGTCTTACTTTTAAAATCAGTGTATATAAGATATACTGCATTTCATTACGACCAGATAAATATCTACTAAGATGGCTTCATATGCGTCAAGTAAAGTTTGGGGCTTCATTCATGTCAGCATCACCTACTCTTCTTGCCACTCTGCCCTCACGACTGCAGTAAAAATTATTACACATATATATATATATATATATATATATATATATAAGTAGAATCTCTATTATCCGAGGTAACTGGGATAGTCAAAAATTCAGTTAACAGAGATGCAATTTTAAATCCTGCCAACTCTGAAACTGCTTATTTGAAATTTTAAAAATAAGCACACACATACCTTTATTAACATTTAAATAAACTCTTTTATCAATAAATGAAATCTGTTTAAATCTATTACACATATAATCCACCCAAGACTGCCCAATACTACTGATATAATACCCAATACTTCTAAGATAATATACAACCAAAATAAATACTCATGGAAAAACTGGAATAAAATGATACTATCAAGATTTATATAAATTGCAAAATTTTACCAAATTTCTTAGATGCATTTTTATGAGACCCCCCTCCCAGAAAGTCTGTTACCTCTTTTGTGGTAGTCCTGAAACTTTCAGCCACTGCATGATTATACTAAGTTTTGATCAACAAAAGACCCATAGTTTAAATACTAATATGTTGCTCTAAATATTAGAGCTTTGCTGAAGTCTTCATCAGGTCTAATTTTCAAATTATCGGTTTCTGTTTTATTGCATTAATATTATATATTCCATTATTTTGTTCTGTTTTCTGAATTTATCCATTCCAAAACATCTTCTTTAGTGAAATTTTTAGTTTTTGTAACCATGTCTATAAATTCATTGTTAACGTCCACTGTTGAGTTCCTTTCGCCATTAAATCTAAACTACATTTTTTTAATGCAATGCATAATACGAATTGTGTTAAATGCTCATAAGACAGGCTGAAAGACAATCACACAAGAGACTTTACAAATGCTATCAATTTTCGTTGTGCCTTTTTTAATGCTGCTCTATTGTCTCAATTACTTCCTTAAACTATTACCAACTGAACTAACAAATACCTCAACAGATAGAAGTTCTACTTACTGTCTGTCTGTATACATATCATAGTCATTAAGTCACTCAAAGTACTGGGTTATTAGAAAAGATGCATACTAATAATTTATGCACTGCCCCCCCCCAAAAAAAATAAAGTACAGATGTGATAACACTTGATGAGGTACAATGTAGGACGTCTTTCCTTGGTTTTCCAGCCAGTGACACAGGTGTTCATCAACCATGTCACTCAGTAGTTAAAAGTGGTAGTATCAGAAGTACCTTTTACTCTTTTGAAACTAAGTATTGTAACCATAGCAATTTTTATGGAATTTATTAAAGCTTTTTTTTAAGCTTAAATCAAATTTGCTTTGAATTGTGGTAATAGATTTCATTTCACTGAATCACAGAATTAAAAAATTCGATTTCTAGTGTAGATAAGACCTATTTAAGTCACAGCACACAACCACCACAGACATCACTGCACGGAATGCAAGGGAAAATCTTCATATCTGCATGCACATATACTTTTAAATTTCATCATGACATCTCTCATTAGGTCTTTTTTTTTTTTTTAAATCACTGAAACACTATACTTCTTTTGAAATAATGTGTATTTTATTACATTTAACATATAGCCTTAAGACTCTGATTTTCAACAAATGAGGCATGGAATTGATGTAATAGCATCTCCATATACTACAGTTGTATTGATTGCAGCCGAAATCTTAAAGAAACGATGGTTTATGTATTAAACTTGCGGTAGAATCATTTTTTGGCTGTTGCGTCTGATAATGTGCATTGCTCATTAACAGTCCAAATTTCTTCAAGAGCCTGCACAGCGCTTGAGCCTGCATCAAAATACAATTCTAAACTGTAGTGCAGTTTTGGGGGGAAGTTTACTTACCTTCCCAGCACAATATCTTATCTCTAAATACAAGAATTTTAATACTTTTTTCCCACTAACCAGCTTCAAATACCTGTTGTCACATGATGATCAGCCTTGAGTTGCTGTGGCTCATAGATCCTAAGATTTAAGACACTAACGATATCTCAGTAGCAAAAAACTCATGTTCCACACAATATTTTAAAATTACATATCACTCCTGCATATTATTCTTTTCATACTACTGCATCACTTTTTAATTGGAAAAAAAAAGTTCTTTATGCAGAAAGAGCATTTTACTTTTGATTTTAAACTGCTTTTAATTTATTTAATAAATGAATATTTGACCTACAATTTGTCACTGAATGTATTCTCTCGTGTTCAATTCAATCATTCTGATAGGCTAAGTCATGTTGTTGCAATATACCACCCAAGGCGCATGCCAACAACAGATGTAATCCTGTGATCATCATCACAATAAAATTAACTTACTTGCATTTACAATTACACAAGTGAGATAAGTCACAATATACAGAAGTATTAATATTTTGTGGCAGCAAGAATAATCGAATGTCCAACTGAAATTATTTTCACAATTGAAATATGAAACCACAACAGTATTTTCATTATGTTAAATCATTATTATTTTTTATTTTTTAAAATGAAATGACAAAGAGTAGAGGGAAAACAATCATTCAGAGAACCAGGGTCAAATTATATTCAGCACATGACACATGAAGCGATGCTGCATAAATTGGCTAAAAAATAATACATATTTTTTTAACATTTTTATACTTAACTGCTTTACTGTCTCTTACTGGTATAAAACTGTTGAGCATAATTTTGAAATACCAATCCTTGCAGTCCTAAACAGTTTTTTTTATGAATGTATATTAAAAGATGGCTTGTACTTCATTTCAATTATAAGTCAATTGGGATGATCATCAGCAGACTTGAGAAAATGAACATGATTACTGTAATCTGACTGCATGGATTCACTGGCAATTTAACTGAATATATCAACAGGCAATTTGGGACATTACATCACAATATATATAATCAAGTTACTTAAGTTTGCTAACATAGTACTAAAGCAATCTGGCCTATGTAAAAAATACTGGGTATTCATTTCAGCAGTTTAAAAAAGAAACATTACACTGCCTTACCATACTAAGTTTTCCGATAATGCCTAATATTCTTGCGACAAGGACTAGAGTTCCTGATTGCAATTCTGCAGCCATTTTCATCTTCTGTACATGTTCAGTAAAAGACTGAGGACGAACAGCTGCCATGTCCAAAAATATTTGAAGAGCTGAGGCTGCTGTGCTTGGTATTGTTAAACATTCACTCAAATGAGGTAAGTTGCTCTCCAGTAACTAAAATAAATGCACAAAATTTATAATACCACATGCAAAGTGTAGTAACATATCAAGAGCGAAGGGTTCTATGCAAGTTTCAGCATTACTATAAAATGTTGTATTATTTAATATATATATATATATATAATACAACAGAATTTATTATTACCCAAACTAATGGGAAGAAAACTATAGTCAGTAAGAAAACTGGCACTATTTTGAGCAGCAAGCAAATAAAGCAAATAAATAAGTCAATATCAAGCAAGAGGGTGTAATACAATGTATATATATTCGCGTTTGTGAAAAAACACAATGAAAGATTAATCAGATTAAAAGGAATTTATGTCGCATATTATCACCGGTAATACAAATAAAGTTTCAAACCAGTACAAGTACAGTAATAGCATAAAACTAGTAACTAGTATTTTGTAAAATCACTGACAGTTGAAAAAAAAATAGCTATATAAAATGGCATTGAATCAAAGAACTTTGGATATGTTTCTCTCGTACTTCCTACCAGGCAGCTATGACCCAAGTCCACAGTCCATTGATACTGAATGCTGAAAGTGAGTGATAGGCCATTTTCAAGTGATCTGATTCCATATTTATATAAACAGCAACATTTCTAGTGAGCCAGTAGACCAGAAAACATGTGATATCCACTGTGATGTTAAGTGACACTAAATGATACATGCCAGTGAAAACTATTCAAAGATCTCACTCTCATCATTTAAATCTCACTGGTAATTTGAAAACATCATTAACCCTGGCAAATGAGTGAAAATTGTGTTTGTGAATCGAAATTAAAACTCTTCCTCATTAGTAAATGCAATTTAATTTTATTGGGGGTGCATATAAGCAAGCAAAGTTCAGACTGTTTAAAGTCTTAAATTAATCATGTGTGGATTACTGCCATCAAATAGTTAAACTCTGAAAAAAGTAATACAAGTAAAAATTCGAAGCAATGGGAGAAAATATTCCAGATTTACATGAGAGCATCAGGTGATTATACAAAATCCACAGAAACAAAGGTGCCTGTTTTACTGCACATTACTGGCACAGAAGCACCACAAAAGTTTAAATATCTTTTATTATTGATAAGGTAAGTGAAAAACTTGAAAATGATTGCATATCGAAAGCTGAAGAAAATAAAACAGAAGGATTAAGCACAATAAAATATCACATTCAGAATTAAAAATCCAGTTATGTAACAAAAGTCTTCAAGTTTCATAAAATCCATAAAATGCTGTAACTGTCCTATGTACAAGATTTGTCTTTTTTCTAGAGCGAAAATACTTTGTTAAATCAGCACAGAGAAAAATCTTAGCACTGTAAAGGATAATTCAGAATATCAGTCACATAATAACGACATACTCTAGGATCAACAGAAGATAAGATTTAATTAACAAAAAGAAAACATGAATGACTAAAAATCAGCTAAAAAATTTAAATATTGAACTGTTATAAGTTATATAATGATGCCCAATGTATCGGGACTGCCAAATTTTGAACAATTAAATTTACAACAGAAATGCTTGACTGAATCAAAAATAAATTTACATAATTATGATGATTGCAAAATAGAAAATGTATGTTTTTTATCTGATACATCTAAAGGCAATACAGTTTCTTCTAGAAGCATATGATAAAAATGCTCCAGATATACTGAATTTGCTTACATAACAAAAATCTAGTGCAAAGGATAGGTAGAGGTAACTCTGAATCTAGTAAAAAGTTACCAAAATCTTTAAATGGTTATTACGCCTTGTTTAAGGATATTGGGAGTTTAACTGTTTATATTGCCATATTAAATCAAAATCAGAAACCAGTTTGTAAGACAGAGCTTTAAAGAAAATTCCACTTAGTTTATTAACCCCATAAAAAAGAACTATGAAGAAAGGAAAAAGATGGTATAATGAAGAAAGTTTATACACTAACATAGTTTCTGAATCAATAAGCTCTATCAAGAAAGAGATAAAAAAAAAGATGATAGTTTAACTTCATAATTTAAACCAAAACACAGTGAAAGAGCCTTATGACATACCAGTTTTGAGAAAATTCCATCTCAAAGATCATATGTTAAGTGTTTAGTAGCTTAGATGTAAATACAGCCTTTTTGACTCCAGAAATTGGCAGATTCAAGCAGCAATTTAATACTTCCTTTTGTAGATATCACTTTTCAAAAAGTGACATACGGACTATGTTCACCAAAAATTTTTCTGAAATTTGGTACTGGAAAGGGTGCAGAAAAGGAACAGGTTTAAGATTAAAAAGGTACTGGATGGTTGGTTAGAGTTTTTTAACGCAAAACCCAATATTGAGGTTATATTGAGACAAACAAATGCAGTGTATTTTCAAAATTTAAAATAAGAAAGACACAATACCATTCAGCAAATACTCACAAGTGGAAATTTAACACAGCTGAATATAGGTATAAAATAACAATAAAAGTAAATAAAACCTGAAACAAAATCAGGCACCTAAAATTCTTTTACAAAACTAGTATATGAAAAACCATGAAATACAGATAGAAAACTCTATAGTCACGGGATAAATTTTAACTATATTTATCTTCAAACCCTGATGTTATTCATTTTGAAAATATAAATATAACTACAATCTAGTTAAACTTTCCAAAACACAAATTAAATTCAGGCATTCAAATGAAGTGGTAAGTTAGGGTACTCAAATAAAGTGGTAATGCTTTATAGCCTTTAAAATGTTAAAAATGTTATAATGCAGCTCTTCAACTAACTCTCTTGCTGAAATCTCATGGTTATTAAAACAGAAATTTCAAAAACAATTAAAAATTGGACAATCAATTAAAATATGTTTAATGGTTAAAACAGAACTGCATTCAGCAGATACTGATTCAGTTTCGCCCATCAACAAGTACCTGTGTATCAGACTTGAATGACCAATTCTTAGTTGAGTAAGAAGAACTCACTCCTTTCAGTTTAGGGCCCATTTCAATTGTCCTACTTTAGGTTTTATATTTCTTAATTTACTGGTCAACTGCACACCCCAGAGCTTCTGTTATTTCATCAGAATTTTCTTCGCCATCAGTGTGTTACTATCAGAATAGAAGAAGGGTCAGCAGAATGATCCACTGACATACAGCAATACAGGATCCGGTAACATTTGACCTTGAAACTTCAGCACGTATACGATTACTGGATTTGTATTATTCATATATGATTTGGGAGCTTTTAGCACACTTAGCGAGTCCCTGTAAATAATGAAATATTTCCTATGTTGTCTACCTATGAAGGATAGGGCTAAAAGTAGAGCAACAATCTTCACAGTAAAGATGGTGCAAGTGAGATTAAGTTTCTTTCCCTCAATACTATTCTCACACACGAAGGCCGAAGCGACTTGATCCTAGAACTTTCCTGGGTATATACTGCAACACTGAAAGCTTGTCTATGTTCCTAGAAAATCTGCTCCGATCCTGGGAGCTGAGTCGACATGATCCTGGGACTTTACTGGGTATATACTGCAATATAATTATTGAAAGTTTTTGTCTATATACATAGAAAATTTCATCGACATAAAAAGTAACAGATATGGTTGGAGGAAGTTTCTTCAGATTTGCATTTATTTTAACACCAAAAGTGGTTACGCTCAGTACACAGCCTTGTGGCACTCCCTGTTCTTGGTAAAAGGATTTAGACAACACAACCCAAGTTTTTACTTGAAACAGCCTGTCTTTCATGAAATTGTGAAAATTGGAAGGTTTCAATGCCATTTCTCCATGTCTTGTCATATGCTTGTTCCATGTTGAAAAAAACTGACACTAAATGGTTTCTCTTAAGAAAGGCATTACTCACTCAAGTAAAATCTCAGCAGAAGCACATTATCAGTTGTCGATCCACCTTTCCAGAAACCACTTTGGCTTGCGGATAGATAACCATTTTCTTCCAAATAATGAACAATCTGATCATTTACGATTTTCTACAGAAGTTTGCATAGGCAACTAGTGAGAGCGACAGAATGATAATTTGATGGATTCCTTAGGTCCTTTCCAGGTTTAGCTATGCAGATCACTACAGCATTTCGCCAAGCATTAGGGAGAAAACACTCCTTCCATATTCTGTAATACAGAATGAGAAGAGATTTCAATTATTCATTGTACAAATGCTTCAGCATGACATAGCAAATGCAATCATGACCACGGCTTATTATAAACTTTAGTGACACAATTCTCTTCATTTCCAGCATAGTGAAATCAGTGTTATATGCTTCTGTATCGGAAGACTTAAAATTGATGGACGAATGAATGAAGCCATTTGACACAGCACTAAATGTCTCACCTATGATATTAGCAATGTCTTCTCTGCCACCATATGAAGGCATACTTTTCTAAAATGGGAAGAGCATGGTCCGTATAATTGCCTGAGACATTTTTAATTTTGAGATTGCTAAGCATGGGGTACCTGCGAAAAATTCCCTCGGCTTTTCCTTGCTGTCTATAAGCAACTTGACAGTCACAGTTTCACCATGGTTTGGGATATTCAGGAAGCTTGCCTGATGATATAGGAATACAGAGATTTAGAAGTTGAGGGGTGTTAAAGATCAAAATAACATGTTTAGTATCAATTAACTGATAATCTCTTCTCATTTTAATATGATGTGCACTGCAAACATTCTGTTCAGCAAATTTGGCAATGAATTCTTCGTTCAACACTATTAATAGGTTGACTTCTGTTATCAAGCCATGACTGGAATTCAGAGTTTTGTGTACAGAAACCGCAACAGCAACTTGTCACATTTTCGACATTGTAAGAAAGTTCTTCGATTGAGAGTTTCTATTAATAAGACACCAGATCATAAGCATTAAATTAATTTGGTTCTTCAGCAAAGGCTTTATATATTTTTGAACAAGGAAAGGTGGCATTTTATGTAGTTCTGCAGATCTTGTCATAACCAAAAATCGTGGAATAACTTCAGTGTTTTCTGTAACCATTTCGGTACATTGAGGTCTTTTACTTGATACATGACAGTTTCATAAAATATCACAATTTGTACATCCATATTTGAAGAAAACAAAATTTCAGATATGGCGTTCCCACTCACACGGAGTCCAACAAGGGAACACAGGCACTATCTGGAACATCTAACATACTTTGTAATGCTATTAAATTTGGCAATATTCTGCTTAATTTCTGATAATTTTAGTTCCACCACAGCTATTAATAAATCTGAATGATTACAACTTTAGTGTAAAAAATATAAAGGTATTTTATGTTTCTTACATTAAACATGACCATCTACAATGCAAAATTTTCTTTGCCTGAATATCTCCATTATCCACACACTTTTCTTTATCAATAATGAATACTAAACAAGATTAAAAGAAACTTCTCTTCAAAAAATTTTCGATTTCCTTCCCCTCTCCTACTTTATTTTTATTACAGAGAGCAGTTAAAGAGAGGAAAGTAGTTTCTTAACTATTCCTTATTTTCCACACAGATAAAGAGATCAAAAGCCAAGACATGTTTAAATTAAGTCTAACATCCCATCCTCCTTTTACTTTCAGGCATCTGAAATATTCGTGAAAAAAGTTAAAAACTTAAATAAGATATTAGATGTTTAGTAAACTGCTGCAATACAGAACATTTAAACAGATCTAAAATAAACTTTACTTCAAACTAAATATTATATAGAAAGAGTAAATAATAATGAACTCTAACTAAAAACTGCATTAAATTCCACAATGTAATGATCACGCTCTTCTTTTCAGTTGTAACACTACAGCCAGCAGACCAGGTTTTTGCCCCACAAGTACATCCTTCTTCCAATGCATGCACAAAACTTACTAATGCTAAAATGTTTCATCCCTCATGCAGTCTTCCCAAATGCATACAATTTATCTTCTTGGAAATAAAAGTTGGTGGAATATGCAAGAAATGCGATGTCTTGAAAAAAAAAAAAAACATTTATCAAAACAAACAAATTAGTGAGGATAACAATAACTATATATTCCATGCCCTAAACTAAGTTCACATCATTAGTTCCATTATTAATGAAAATGATGCTGTCAACAATGAATTAGTGCAAAAAGGAAACTTAAGTACAACACACGTATATTGAAAGCCATCGAGGAAAAACGACACCGCAAAAGGATATTCTCAAAAGAAGCATTTTCTTAAAGAACAATCTCAGCTCACACTTTATAATGAATTAACTGCTAATTCCACTACAAACATTTCAGTAACATACCCTGCAACAGACAAGCAAATGAAACCATGCGAAATGAAGAACCTACAGAGACCACCGAAGAAGAAGAGAAGGTTGAAAAGCAGAAGTCAGCTAGAAAAGCTGATGACAAAGATGCTGATACAGAAAGCAAAGACAGAACAAACGAAAATAAAGAAGGTAAGAAAAAAGAAGCAGAAAAACAGACGTCAATATAACAAATGCCACAAAAAACCACCCTTATACAAAGTTGGTGATCAAGTCGCACTTCAACGCACTCAATTTGGAACTGGAATCAAACTCCGTCTTAGACTTTTTGGACCCTACAAAGTCACAGCTGTTAAGTCAAATGACCCCTATGAGATAAAGAAAGTTGGAATACATGAAGGTCCTAATAAAACTTCCACAGCTGCTGATCTGATGAAACCATGGCCTTTTTAACAATGAACTCTTTGGGCATTCTATTTAGTATTTACTACCTTTCATTCTTTTTTTATTCATTTTTTTTAATTAGCTGAATTTTTTTTTCCTCCACATAGAATTTTTATATGTACAAGATGTATTAAGAAGTTAATTTTTTTTCCTTGTCGAGAAGTTCCAGATATGCTCCTAAAGATGCTTGAGCATTTAAGATGGTCTGGAGAAATAAGATTTTTCCTCTTCAAGACGTTCCAAGATGATCCACTGACACAATGAAAAGGACTTTTTTTTTACCCTCAGGACGTTCCAAGACAATGCATCCAAAGGAACAATTATTTTTTCCTTTTTTCTTAATTACTTATTTCAGATATTGCTGTAACTCCATCATCGCCAGGAGGCCCTATCGCGTCAGGATGCCTGAGTGTGAATAGCAAGACGGCGAAAACTCAACACGACTTACAGTATCGCGAGAGAGATTGATGATGGAAGATGAGACGAGCGGTTGTGTTTTCGACTAAGACGTAATGATTAGACAACAAAGATGTACCTTCTTGATTATCACTCTTTTTTCATTTGTAAATAGTCACCAATGTAAACAGTCACTAATGTATCTTCACCAATATCTAAATAAACTACTTTAGTCACCTTGATATGTATCGTCAGCCTATAAGATCTGCTAGATGCCGAGTCCACACACACATATATATATATATATATACACTGCTGGCCACCGTAAATGCAACACCCTGAAGGAAGCATGCAAATAACATGAAATTTTAAACATGCATTAGCGGAGGTGAGATATGCAAATGATTAGAATTTCAGTGCAGACGTACATCACGCGCGCATGTGGTGCCACTTCAAAGCGTTATTTAAGGCTTGGAGTTTTCGATGATTTCAAGTTTGGCAATTGTGTTTTTCTTGCGGTTTAAAAAAAAAAACAAAACAAAAAAAAAAGATCAATTATGCCTCGTAGTAAATAGCGATTATCGTTTTATCAATATCCTAGCTTGACAGAGGAATGATAGTGGCCTACCGAGAGTGTGGATTATCTTTCAGGGAAATCAGTACTCGTGTTGGATGAAACCAAACAACTGTAATGCGGATATGTTACCATTGGATGCAGGAGGGTACGACGGACCGATGTGCTCGATCGCATCCACCTCAGTGCACCACTTCATATGACAGGAACATTGTGCGCATGGCAGTGACAGATCACTTAGTCACATCACGAACCTTAGCACAGCACATTCAGTCTGTAACGCACCATCCAGTGTCTGCGCGTACCATTCGACGCCGTTTACAACAGAGTGGTCTGTCCGCAAGATGTCCATTGCTTCGTCTACCCTTGATGCAGAACCACAGACGTCTCCGCCGCCAATGCTGCGATGAAAGAAGGATGTGGACAGCAGAATGAAATGAAATTGTCTTTACTGACGAGTCACACTTCTGTCAGCAACACCACGATGGTCGGATTCAAGTCTGGAGACACCTTGGAGAGAGGATGCTGAACAGCTGCATTATGCACCGCCAACTGGTCCTACACTGGGTATTATGGTATGGGGCGGTATTGGATATCACTCTCACACTCCTCTAGTATGCATTACTGGTACTTTAAACAGCCAGCGCCACATCTTCAAGATGTTGGAGCCAGTTGTCCTCCCTTACCTTCAGGGCTTGCCCATAGCCATATTTCAACAGGGTAATGTGTGACCACACGTGGTACACATTGTCCAAGGGTTCTTCGTCAATCGCCAGATTGAACTGCTTCCCTGGCCGGCTCGCTCTTCGGATTTTTTCGCCGATAGAAAACATGTGGTTCATGGTTGCTGAATGATTCACCCAGATTACATCCCAAGCTGCCACACGAGATCAACTTTGGCAACATGCGGAAGCTGCTTGGTCTGCTGTACCCGAAGAACACATCCAAAGTCTCTTTGAATCAATGCCGAGGCGTATGGCAGCGGTGATCTCCAACAATGGCGGCTACTCTGGCTACTGATTCTGGAAGGAACCACGTTTCACAGAAGTCTATAAATTCAATCATTTGATACTTGGTCAACATGTTATCTACTAAATAAATTTTGTTGTGATATCTCTTGTCTTTCTTGGTGTTGCAATTTGGATGGCCAGCAGTGTATATTATGCATATTTACAGGGGTGTTTGTGGGAAATTTTATGGACTTACTACCGACATTTTGGAGTTTCGAGAAGGGGGGAAATGAAAAATTACAATTATGAAGTATTGAATGACCTAATTATAAAAATTCAATGAATTACTTTTTTTGCAAAATTAATAACCACAAATTTTCAAACATATAAACTATTACATTTTATGTAAATATTTTAAATTACCTGAATTAATTCTTTAAAAAAAATTATCTAATTTCTGCTGCTTTTTTTTTATTTTCTGATGTTTGTGGGCTTGTCTTTCTTTTGTGGTGAACTTCATAACTGCAGGAAGGTTGACTTTTATTTTCCTCATTTACAGTTGAAGAAATTTGCTCGAGAACTGCACATGCAGAGGTAGAAGCAGTTTGCTTTTCTGCTAATGTAGAAGGTTTTTCAGAGACTTTTATAGGTGACTGATCTGAAATACATGTTTTTTAAGTCCTCTTGATATGTTTTCCAACTTCCGTTCATATTTAGTAAGAGATCTTTGTGAATTGGATCAGTCATTGGATTTTTTGAGCCATATTTTTCACGAGGTTTCTTTAGAAGCCATTAAATCATATTTAATAGTCTGCAGCATATAGGGAATCAATCTTAAGAGAGGTTCTATAGTCAGTGACAAGTGCATCCATTAAGTTGAATGCACTTTCCACTAATGGGCCATGGAAGAAGCTAAGGCAGGCTTTGACAAATTTAGCTAATGTAGGATACTTATAAATCATTTCTGAAATCATCTTTCAAATTAAAAACTTTAGACCAATATTTATCAATTGTACACTTGACTTGATTTCCACTTTCATCAGATGTGTAGAGCATTTCTTTGGTGATATCAATATCACTCTGGTATAACCTTATTTCAGCTTCTACTTTTGACTTTTCATTATCACTAAAAATATGGGACATAAAAGATGATAATTTTTCAAAAGCTAATATTGTACTGGTTTTATCTCTTAGCTCTGGATCTAATGCTGTAAAACTAATTAGATATGAATTTTTAAGGGGTAATTTCTGTTTCATATGCTGTGCTGTATTAGTATAAGCTTTTATCAGAGAAATTTGGACTTCTTTTGCTATTGGATGATTTTTTTTTTGATAATTTTTTCAGGAGAGCGGAAGCTTCTGCACCACTAAATATTACTTTGCTAGGTAGATGGAATTCTGGATTTGTGACATCAACTTTTAATAAATCATTATAAGATGTGCACTCTATATTTTCTGGCTTCATAAAAAAAGAGAAAAATTTTGCCATCAATTTATAAATACTGGAATGTATTAAATGAAGCATTGGTTTTTTTTGTTTCAAATAATTTAATATATGTGTTGAACTCTGGTAATACTGCTGAATATAATGCCATATGCAATAAAGTTTTGTTTTGCATAACAAATAACCCATTTAGTATTCTTTTTTCCCGAGCTAAAGCATCCTTTGTGAGTTGTTGGGAATGCAAGCAAGAATACACCCCTTCAACAATTTCTTTCTGAGCTGCAGTAATATTTCTTTTATTGTATACAGTTTCGACATAAGAAAAATAATCCCCTTTATCAGTTTTATCCAAGTAGTGCAAATAAAATGCAATAAGAGCATCCCACAGATCTTTGATTCTTTCTAAAACACATAAAATGTACACACCACCTGGTCTCTTCAAGGGCTTAAGTTTTTTAATGGCAAGGGATTCACAGATTTTGAAAAAATTTTCTCTTTTACTGCAGCTTTTCATATCAAAATAGATGTCATCAAACAAATCTTCTAAGTATCTATCAAAACATGAAGCAAATTTTTTTGCACAGTTATTAGCTGTGTGACATGTGTCACCATCAATATCTAATAAGTGGGGTGCTTTGTTTGATCGTAGTCTGGTTTCAACACCCTTTTTTTTTCCACGCATGGTGTTACATGAGTCCATTAATACACTAATTAAGTTTGCCCATGGAATATTATTATCTTCAATAGTATTAACAACTGCTTTAAAAACAGCTTCTGAATTGCAAGATTCCATCTTTAGAGATGCAAAATGATGAACTACAACTTCATTTTGATTGTTGTCATAAAATTGCACCAATACTGCCAGTATACTTTCTTGAGCATTGCTAGTACTTTCATCCAAATTTAGAGAAAATGGAGTCTCCTTTAAAGTTTTAATGATATTTTCCTTAATAGTTTTTGCGAGCCCATATTTCATCTTATAACATGCAGTAGTCCTGGACATTTCCAAAGAGTTTAGTGCCGTCTGATCGCGGCTCAACTATTGCAGAGTTCAATTAAATTGGGAGCTACATTGAAAGAAAGAGAATTCTCGGCGATAAACGAAGTTATTAATACCTCTTGGCGTGCTTTTCTTGTCACTATATCCAATGGCCGATCATCAGTCTCCAGTAAGTCATCAGCATTTTTTGAATTAGCATAATTACTTAAAGTCATTGAATGTCTAATGCACTTTGAATATTTTATGTGCGTCACAGTTTTAGAATGATTTGTGAAAGCCTTGAATCCTGCCCCACCATACTTCAGCAGTGAGTTACAAAAAACACAATATGCTTGTCCAGCAACATTTATTTTCTTGCACCATGTGCCGATGGTATCCCCATTACCATTTCTCCGTTCAATCCAATTCCACCTAAATGCATTCCGGACACCTTCTTTTAATATCAGCAACATTTATTTTCTTGCACCATGTGCCGATGGTATCCCCATTGCCATCTCTCCGTTCAATCTAATTCCACCTAAATGCATTCTGGACACCTTCTAATTGTATAATATCACTATATTGAGAAATTTCATA
Organism: Stegodyphus mimosarum; assembly: GCA_000611955.2. Lineage (NCBI taxonomy): Eukaryota > Metazoa > Arthropoda > Arachnida > Araneae > Eresidae > Stegodyphus > Stegodyphus mimosarum. The sequence continues at coordinate 75,424 of KK119038.1, read as the reverse complement.
GTGAAATTCTCTTGCGTACATAAATAAAAAAATAGCGGAGAAAAAAAAGTTGCGAAGCGATCAATGACAAATAGCTAATACGGCGAAAAATCCCCCTCCTCTATTTATTGGCGCCACGCCAGGAGAGATAAGACCTTTGAACCCAGAGTCACGTGATCGCACATCTGGTCGAACGAAGTCTCTCCCTTTTTTTTCTGCAGCGCCTACTTGCTGAAAAGAATCCAGAAGAGAATGTCCGAGAACCGGGGGAATGAGTCATAACTCGCAATAAGGAAAGAACAAAAAAGAAGATTTTCCCCCTTTTCACGCATTATCACTGCCTTTGGAGAAAGAAAGGAAAAGTTTTCACCACACACACTGACCTTGCGTTTTCTTCTTTCAAAGCAAACAAAATTACCCAGATCAAAATAAATAATTCATTATTATTCCTACTTCCTTTTGAACGACGATCCCCGGAATTTCCGGGTATTGAAGTTCAAAATCCCCGGAGCACAAATACTCCTGTATTTATCACAATAAAAAAGGCATTTATACAAAGATTAATATTTGTTAGCACAATGTCAATATCACATATGAACCAGTTCTTATCTACGTGCTCTGCCTAAATACCGGCACTACACGGCCATTCATCTGCCTTACAGGTACAGGGTTTCAACCCACTTCCCCACACCTTGGAAAGGAATGATACTAATCGCCTTACGGTGACGCTGGTTGTCTAAATGCTACTTGCTAGTTGCTCGAGCTGCCCGTTGCAGAGGACCATTACCCAGCATACTCGGGACGCTATCCCCGGGCTACTAGTACCACTCTGCTCTTAGGACTTGTCGGACCCCGGGCCGACCATTAAGCGACCTTTCTGGAGCCCCCAGAATCACTAGGTTCGTAATTTTTATACCCCCATGGCCGAGACTGCCCATGTACAGATCTAAGCCAGTAGCTTCGTAGAGTTCTCTAGATCGACCCTGGGGGGGGGAATCACATATGAAATCTATCATGAAGAAAACCAATTTTTAGTTTCAATATATTATTAAAAATCTTTTAAACATATATTTTTTTTTTCTTTATAAGTGCTGCAAAAATAAAGAAAATACATAATAAAACAATAAGAAAATGTATTAAAAAGTCTCAGTGCATGCTAAAGAAACTTCCATGAAAAATTATAACACTTTTGTGCTAATTTAAAAATTTATTGAAAAGTAAAATTCATAAATTCTATATTGGTATTTTATGACACTTACCGAAGGCTTGTACTTAGCTATTAATCCAAAAAGGTTTAACAAGCTAAGCTTTTCAGAATTCTCACACTGAGGTAATAATGATACAAGAGCCATCACATGATCATGAATAGGTTCTTTATTGACAACATATATTTGAGGCAGAACTCGAGCTAAGGAATAATTTCCTGAAACAAAATCCTTCTATTACTGATTTGATATTAATAAATCAAGAAACAGTTGATCAAATCTCGGGATTATAGACAAATTAGCCTATCTAGTATCTGGAATAATCTTATCTGAAGTTGCATGAAGAAGCCTCTTCTGAAACACAAATAAGCAAAATATTTAACTTAAGAATAGAAAATTATAAATAATATGTTTCATTAAGCATTACAATATGCTTTAAAGCATTTATGGAGGGGGAAATATAGGATAGCATGTTGACTACCGTGGGGTATATGCATATTCTGATCCTAGATGCTCAACACGTGTTATCTCGTACCACTCATTCTTTACTACTAATGAGTGCACTTGGATTGTCAGATATTGTTGCATATGACAAAAGAATAGTTTAGTTTCAAATAATTTGCCCGTGAACACCAGAATAATTATGACGTGTAAAACAAGATTAACCAAAAACAAGTTCGAAGAATAAGCAAATAAGAATGATTCACAGTGAGCAATTGTTCTAACGGACAATTCAGACAGTGATGGAAATAATATACATTTAGTTTATTCTGACTTTTTCTTCTTGCAGCCAATATATCTCCACTGTTTTCACCCCACCTTTCTCAAATCACTAGAGCAAACACATATGAGTAGACATCTAGGGCGAGAATGTTGCTACAAGTTATAATCGGTCATCAGCATGATAACAAATATCATAATACTGTGAACATTTTTTGAAACTCATGTTTAATTGGGAGAATAACGATCACGGTTAGTAGCCACATTTTAGTTTAAAAAATAAGCACTTTCCAAGCATATTTTAAGAAAAAAAATAAGCACCTGTTTAATGACATATATACACAACTGCATAATCTTAAATGGAAAATGAGACTTGATGTGAAATATGAGAAAGTCAGCATTTCTTAAGAGAGAATTAACACCACTCAATCCCGGAAAACAGTTACTCTTTATTTTAAATAACAGTTTAATTTACAGAACTCGTTTACAAATAGGGGGGGGGGAAACTCCGATACAATTTGTGCTATATTCACAGAGAAAGTAATCATTACACATCATTATTGCATAGAGCCACTCAGTACTTCCTCCTGTCTTTTGGGGTGCATCCAATTCAATCCAATCCACTCAGTCAGTGAACATCTATTTCGTGACTGAACACATCTTAAATGTGATATGGTTTAGTGAGATTTTGAGCCAACAATTTAAGATAGGACAATTGCATCCAGTAAATCAATAAACCTATTGATATCAGTGATTTAGAAATGTTATGGACAATTGTTTCATTTCATTTTCATGTTATGGACAATTCAATTCATTCATATAAGAATGACTAACAGAACACTAATTAGTCAACCTGCATGATGTTGGGGATGCAAAGGCTTTGTGACAATAATACTAGTTTTTCTTATTCAACTGTTGGATAATTTTGTCGGCTGACAGAGGCAATGAGACCAAAGCTCATCAATCAACCAGACCTTTCTTACTGTACAGCTCTATCCCAATTTTGATGGAGAACCCCCTACAGGATAGGTCAGAGGGTTTCCTACTGCTCTTATACACTCACTTCCAAAAGTTAAGCACGGAGAGGAAAATGCTAATTTCCGGAAGCCAATCAGAATTGAAGAAGACGCAAATCGCTGCAGAGGTAGATGGAAGTATGCAAATATGTTAGGTAACAGCCAATCGCACTTTCATGTCAAGAAATATGCAAAAAAAGCAGTGTTATAAGAAGCCAGCTTTATGAAGGGTTACAGAAGTTGATTGTAATTGCTGATAGAAGGTGTTTAAAACTTTCGTACAATTTGTTTTCAAGACATACGTGTTTCTATGACTTCCAGAAGACGAATGGAAGATTCTGAGCGCTGGCTTGCGGTGGGGCACATTGAAGCAGGACAGTCGATCACAGATGTTGCTCTTTCCTTCTGCATTCACCATTCTGTAATTTCACGTTTATGGAAACAATTCCAAACCACACAGACAGTTGTACGAAGGCCCGTAGCCGGTCGCCCAAAGGTTACAAATTCCGCGGAAGATTGATATACTGCTATTGCAGCCAAGGGAATGGCAGAGCGACCTCCACACGTGTGAAATCTATGGTTATAGCGTCCATTGGTAAGGCGATATCTACAGCTACTGTACGCCGATGATTACATATGAGTGGACTGTATGCCCGGGTACCTCAAGTTTGCGTTCCTCTATCCGTCCAAGCAAGAGCGGCACGACTACAGTGGTGCCGGGAACATGTCAACTGGAATGTGTCTGACTGGGGCAATGTCATTTTTACTGATGAGTCAAGATTTGCTCTGGAGCCAAGCGTATAAGGATATGGCGTGAACAACGAACACGCAATCAGTCCCAAAACATCACCGAACATCACGCATTCCGAGTACGGTATGGGCAGGGATTTCATTAGGATATCGCACCGATCTGCACATCTTTAAACGGGGTTCTTTGATGGCTGTCCAGTATCGAGATGAATTCCTAGAACCCATTCTGAGGTTGTACGCTGCAGCAGTTGGCCCTACTTTTGTTTTAATGGACGATAACGCAAGTCCCCATAGAGCTGACATTGTCGATGACTACCTGGAGAGTGAAAGGATTGCGTGTATGGCATGGCCAGCATATTCGCCTGACCTTAACCCCATTGAAAATCTTTGGGATGCTCTCGGCCGTGCTGTATCTTCACGTTTCCCACCTCCAGCCACTCTTATGGAGCTGGAAACTGCTCTACAAGAAGAATGGCGATTGCTTAATCCTGCGGTGGTTGATCACCTAATTGAAAGCATGGTCACAAGGTGTTAACTTTGTATACAGATGAGGGGGGATCACATTCCCTATTAATGTCCTTTTTGTTTTTCATTTTATGCTGCTTATTTTAACTTTATACGTAATTCCGTTTACATCTCCAGTATGTCGTTATCTGATAACTTAAAAAAATTAATATTGTTTTCATTTCTGTATACAACTATTGATTTTGTTTTATGCATAAATATATATGCTACTTTCCCGCCGAATTTTGTGTCAATCAAAGCAGTATTTGTTGATTTTTTTGCATTTTACATCTTCGTGCTTAACTTTTGGAAGTGAGTGTACTACCCTGTTTGTAAAGTCCAATCGTCAAGGCAAAAATAGCAGCTGTAATTCTTGTCGCACTTCAATTTTATGAGTGAACTACTGTAACTGAGTAAATATTATGCATTGAAAAGATGTTTGGCCAAGTGACAACAGTTATGCAGCTCTCATTTCAGAAATTGTAGAAATCATTCCTAAACCATTTCAATGTGTGTTTGCATAATGACAGCAAAAGTTGATAACTTAGACTCTCATTGACAAGGGTAAAAGCATTGTAAGTATATTTTAATTTTCAATTTTCGATTTTAAGTAAATAACTTGGGCAATCACTTTACTTAATGATAAATGCTTGTTGGGTTCTTATTTGAATACTGTAGCTGTCTTCTTTGGACGTCATACATTTTCAGAAAGAAGTCATGTAATATCATACATGCTTTAAGTATACTCCTTTCACAATCATTTTAATTATTAAAAAAAACCCACAGGTGCCAACACTGAAATATAAAAAACCAAGATGTTCTTGCAATAAAATGAAGAGTTTTCAGGAGCTTTTCAAGCTGTGTGGCAATGTCCTTCCAAAAGAACTTCAAACTGATTTAAATTCACTTTACAATCCATGATTCAGGATGGTTTGTTAATAATATGATTCTGATTTAAAATATATTAATATTTAATTAGATATTCTAAATGTTCTTTGGTTAACTTCATTTCTTAACTTTCTCACAATGAGAAAATCCACAGTAGGTAAGGAAAATTTTACTTATCAAAATACTTTTAAATGCAATGAAGATAAAAATAATGATTCATGTACATACTATGTACATACCAAACTCAATGTAAAATATAATGAAATACAAATATTAGTTGATTAAACATTGACTGAAACTTCAAAAACATTTTACAACATTTAAAAAATTCTGAATAACACAAGGAAGTCTTCAACAAAAGCAACTGCTTTCAAATACCAAAAATAAAACTCATGTTAAATAATGCTATTTTATTCATCCTCAATACTTGACACGTTCCAAACCATGTAAAGAGCATGAACACTATACCAGTAAAAAGATACCAATTTTTATTTAGCAGAATTATAAGATTCAGCGTTAGAAAGAAGGCTAATGAAAAAAAAGGCTTGCAACAAAATTGTAGTATTCTGCAGGCCAATGATACCCAGTTCCAGATCCCACTAAAACTGCTTATTGCTATGCTATGCTTAAAATTTAGTACAAAAACATCTAAGAAGAAATAAGTATTTAAAACCTAAGAAACACATTAAATTAAATGTTAAAAAATGCACATGGAAAATAACACTCATCATAATACAACATTTTGCAGTTTTATTATAATAATAGGTTTTCAACAATAAACTTCCAAGCATCTGCAGCAATTTAATACTTACCACTTATTATACTGTCTATTATAGGTTGTACATGAACAGCAAGGAGTTCAGCATTATTAATTGCAGCTAAGGAAAGATAGCTGGATAAATTTCGACTAAGTTCTTTGTTGCCTCTATGCAAAAATTTCACAGCAACAGGCAATGCCAGTTTCATGACTGATTTCTTATTGTGATTCTAAAATAAAAACATATTTTAAAGATTATTAATACAGCAAATACACAGTCCAGTCAAATTAATGTGACCACCACGTACTTTCCATGTCAGAGTTAAATAACCAATCACAGAAGGCAGGTGGCAGCACAGTGCAGTTGAGCGTATATAAAGGGTGTGTGAGGGCTTCGGAAAACATTTCAATCGTTGGCGTAATGCAGAAACGAAGCGATTTATCCGACTTCCAAAAGGGCATGATCATTGGCTTTCGGGCCAAGGGTGGAAGCATTTCCGAAACGGCTGAGTTTGTGAACTGTTCGCATGCCGCCGTGGTAAAAGTGTACCGTGCATGGCAAAATGGGACTGTCCAAAATCAGCGACGTGGCAAATGTGGTGCACCACGGGCCATAGATGACAGAGGCGAACGACGGTTGCGGAGATGCGTTCGGGCAGATAGACGGGCTACCGTTGAGCAACTGACCACCAAAATGAACCAAGGGGCTACCAAAAGTGTCTCCCAAAGTACTATTCAGCGAACATTGCTGCGTCTGGGCCTCCGAAGCAGACGCCTGGTTCGTGCACCTATGCTGACTGCTGTTCATCGACGGCGAAGGCTAGAATTTGCACGCCAGTACAGCAGCTGGACGTCCACTGAGTGGCGACAGGTTGCGTTTTCGGATGAATCGCGTTTTATGCTCCATCGGACAGATGGACGTTGGCGTATAAGGCGTGAAACCTCTGAAAGGAACCACCCTGCAACCATTGCCGGAACGGTCCAAGCTGGAGGCGGGAGCATTATGGTCTGGGGAATGTTTTCCTGGCATTCTCTAGGTTCACTGATCATTGTGGAAGGCACAATGGATCAATACAAGTACGCATCTGTCCTTGCGGACCATGTTCACCCCTACATGCGCATTGTTTTTCCTCAGGATGATGGCATCTTCCAGCAGGACAATGCGAGGTGCCATACAGCTGCTAGTGTACGTGCGTGGTTCGAAGAGCACCAGGATGAGTTTACCGTCCTCCCCTGGCCAGCAAACTCACCTGACTTAAACCCAATCGAGCATCTGTGGGACCATCTCGATCGAGTTGTTCGCGCCATGGAACCTCAACCGCGTAATCTGGCGCAGCTGGCCACGGCATTAGAGTCGGCATGGCTCAACATCCCAGAGAACACCTTCAGGGACCTATGTGACTCTCTTCCTGCACGTCTCGCAGCAGTCTGCTCTGCGAAAGGTGGTTATTCTGGCTTTTGACAGATGGTCACATTAATGTGACTGGACTGTGTATTAATCCATTAAAAAGTGTGCCAAATGCATTGCTATTTAAATTACAACATAAAAGTTAAAACTGATCATAACAAAATATCCCTAAACAATTTTGAATGGCTCTTACTCTTTTTTTAATGAAAAAAACTTGAAATATTAACAATGTCAAGCTTTCTTTGAAAAACTACAAATTCAAACACTATATTACACTACCAAAGCACCTAAACGGGGCAGCAATGAAAGATTGTACCACTAGGTGAAAGATTCACAGATCAGATGATAGTTCAAAGACTCACACATTCCTTTATTGACAGCTATGTGGTTTATTTACTTCTGGGGATAAAAACTGACATTAGGGAAAATTCTGCCCTTGCAACTAGGAATAAACTACTGCACAGCTGTCAACAGGAATAATGAGAAAAGCTCTTATCTGTGAATTTTCATATCTGACATGCTTTATGTATTTATTTTGAATTTAATAAAATAGGCATTCTTTTCAGCAAGCTGTATTTATCATTAGGGCTGCTATTTCTATCTGTCAGATACACTATTTATATACGATAGCGGGTGGTCCCCATTAACTGAAAAGAATCTAAATATTTTACACAAAACTCAAATATTACTAGACAGATTCTAATCCATAACTATTTCTTCATATATTTTACATTATAAATAATATCTGAGTTCTGCTGTTTCATTCTGAATATAATTTTCCTACACATTTTGCATGGCAGTTACACTATCTCTTTTCCTAACAATACACTTCTAATTTTTAAAACTGAGCTAGGTTTAGTTCAGCACAATTTCAATATTTAAACACTACTCAAAGGATATTTCATGACCACAAAGGAACACAGAAACTTCTTATCCACCAGCCATACCATCAAGTAATTGATAATATGCTATAATATTTCATCTTTGTATCTTCCCACTAATACTACAGCTTGCCAAGCCCTTACTGATATTTTCAGCAGTGTCAAATTATACTGTATGCAGTTTCTTCTACAAGTACTTAAGCTTTATCTTGTGCAAACAGTTCTTTAAGTTGCCCAAACAATTCATCACAGAAAGCTAATGCTTTTTATTTGCATACCTGCCAACCTCTAAAGATAAAAATTCAGAAGATTTCTCCAAAATTCAGAAGAACACGAAGAATTAATATCATGCTTTGATATTAAAAAAATAACAATTTATACAAATAGAAAAAAGAAAATTGTACTTACATTAGTAAATCTCAATTAAGTAGTAACTAAAAAATTTATTAGGAAACATAAAACAAGAACTTAATGTTACACAAAAAAATTATTGCAATGAATTTAGAGTGCATTTTTTGGCTTTAGCCAAAAATTCTTTGGAAAATTTCCTGTCATAACAATTAGTTTCCTCATAACATTTAGCAATTAAAATGTTTTCTAGAGTTTTTGGTGAAATTGAAGAACGAAACATAGTTTTGTTTTTCTTCACAACACTGAACACTCTCTCGCACTCAGCATTACTGTGTGGAATTACGAGAATAGCACATAAAACTCTTGCTAGTCTATCATATTTTGGTGTTCCATCAGCTCTTTTTATTCTTTTTAAGGTACCAACGAGGACATCAAGTCTATCTTCTCCAGAACTGGCAAAGTCTTCAAACTGTGCAGCAGAAAATTGGTTCTGTAGTTCATCTAAAGCATCATTATGGCATTCATTTTCTTTAATTGTTAACAAAAATGGAAATTTATCAATAAAAAAACGAATCTTTTCAAAAGATGAATTTTCAATTTGTTTCAAATTTGCCACTTCAGCATTTAAAAGAACTTCATTTTGCAAAGGAAACTTCCTTACAATGTAATCACAGGCTGAGGAAAAGTACTTTCTAACACATTGAAAAAATTCTTTTTTCTCATGATCTTTCAAAGAATTTACAAGTTCCCTGGTTTGATTTCCAATTATAAGATCATTGTCATCCTTTTGATTTGCCAAACTATTATAGGCAACACGAATCAACACACTGTTTTTCACAACGGACGGTTTTACAAACTTAGTATAAAGTTCTTTCAAAAGATCATTAAGAATTTGGATAAGCAGGGGAGATTTTGGCGAAGCTGATTGTAGAAGGGTATTTACACTTTCAAAAATCTTAATGGTACTTAACACAAAACTACAATATGCTTTGTTCAAATCCGAAGAAAGAAGATAGAAAATCCTTTCCTCCCGGCTAATAGAAGACTGTTTCTTCTTCCCTTCAACTTCTTTAACAAAGTTGACCTTTGAGGAGTCTTCTAAGCATTTTCTTTTTAAAGGGTTTGATTCTGTGTGTTGGCTTTTCCCTTTTAAAGCATTTTGATTAGAAGCAAAGTTGGTTTTCGGAATCTTATATGCCGACAAATTTGATGGGATCTGTGGTTTCGTTTTGGTCTCTTCGTGGAAATATTTTAGCAATGCATCCCACTGTTCAATAAACCTTCCTAGCGCTCTGCCTAAGGATAACCATCTCGTGCATACATGTTTCAGAATTTTTCTCGTTTCACCAGAGCACAGTTCTTGGAAATTCTTTAGGTTTTCTTTCCTTTTTACACTTTTTTCCAGATAGAAAAACACATCAATCAGAAGCTGGTCAATATTTAATGGTAAAGCAGCTGCAGCTTTTTCTGCTGCCAAATTAATTAAGTGGCATGGGCATCCAATAACAATTAATTCATTTTGTTCTTTTTTGAGGAAAGAGGCTACACCCTTTTTGTCACCCACCATGACATGAGCATTATCTGCACCAAATGAAATGCAGTTTGATATTGGGATGTTAAGTTGTTTCAACTCATTAATTACCAAGGAGGCAATATTTTCCCCCGTAGCGTCTCCATTTAACAATGGAAGACGCAAAAGATGAGTTTTCATTTCATTAGAAACATCACAGAAATATGTGACAACGATGGGGTAAAGCTTCCAATCGCTGTCGTTGCTGCCATCGATTGACACCGAAAATGCTGAATTCTGGAGTGCAGCTATCGTTTTACTTTGTGCATCGCAAGCAATTTCGTTCACAATAGAAGATGTTTCGTGCGAGCACAAGCATATTTCTGAGCAATCTTGGAGTCGGGAAACATCCGTCTGAAAAGTTGACCGGCGTGATCGGCAGCACTTAGCGGCACGTTGTGTTAGATGAGGAATGCAGTAAACAAACACTCTGCCAAAATGAAATCGGCATCTGAATTCGTAGCCAAATTTGAAAAAAAAATCATCCACTTTCTTTGACGTTGTCGAAGCCGAAACATTTACTTCATGCTTTTTAGACTTAACATGCTTCACAATGTCGCTTCTTCCACCGTGACTTATTATGAAGTCACACACGCACACGTTGCAAAATGCATAGTTATTTCCTTTGAAGGATTCTTTAATTGTCGGAAATTCGGCTTTGTAGGCAGGCTGAAAATATTGAGAATATGTTTTTTTAAACTCATTTCGTAACAATGACGTATTAAGAAAATTTGTAGCATGTGCAAACAAAAACAGAATGCGACAATCCACGCTCGCTGAGTTATTCCCTTGCTGCTGAAGCGAACGCGGAAAAAATAATCTGGCGCCCACAAAGAAAAGAGTGGGAGAAACAAGTTCAGCGCATTGGATTGGCTGGTTAAGCGGCGAGTTGGGAGAAACTGCAGGTTACTGGATTCGAAGTAGTCGGTAGTTGGCGGTAAAACACGATCCAATTGGCAAAAATCGCTGAATTGGCAAAAAATTCTAAAATTTCGACAAAAATCACTAAAAACACTTGAAAAAGGAAAAAAATCGTAAAAAATGGATTACGATTGTAAAATCGTAAAGACAAACGCATTTTCGTAAAAATTACGAAAAATTCGTAAAAGTTGGCAGGTATGTATTTGTAATAATCGAATTTTACAAAATGACAAGCACTGTGAAATCAAAAAGTGTGATAAAACCTATGACGAAAATACTTTGCTAACACACTACAAAAAATAGTGAAACACTGTTTCAGTGCAAAGACTATAATGTCGGATCTTATATCACTTTGTAGCTGTTTAAGTTACAAGCTGTTTAAGTTACACAAGCCTGATATTTGAAATTGAAAAATATTTTTTTTGTTAACATGTGAAAAGGCATTTTACACTTGTACATTGCTACTTCATAAATTACTGTATAGAAAAAACATTTTAATAAACCCACTGAGGGAACTTTTCCCGAGTATTTTCCAAAGCATTATACAAAATTAATAATAAATGCACCAAACTTGTTCCACTGAACTAAAATATACTGGCAGGAAATTAAATGAATAACAGTAAAAACTCATGGAGCATTTAATGATTTTGCAGTTAATATGAAACTTGCAAAAAATCTTTAGTCATGAATTACATATCTTCAAAAGGCAGAATTACCTTATTATTGCAAAAATTAAATTTAAATAAAAACATAGGAAATGAGATATAAAGTGAGGTATGGTAAAGTTGGTATTACTACTTACAGACATATAGAAAAAATTAATAAGGTTTGTGTCACCCTTGATTTAAATGCAAGCTATACATTGATTTTTCATGCTGTGTATAAGATTGTCTAGATGTTTCTCGAAGCTTGCCTTGAAGCTCCTGGAGAGAGTACTAAGTACAGTCTGAAGTGATGCAAGTTGGTGTCCTAGTGTGTCCCACACATGTTCTGTTGCATTTAAATCTAAAGACTCCATCTCTTGGATTCCTTTGTTCTAAAGCTAATCAGTCACAAATTAAAATGTGTAGGTTAGTGCAGTTATTTATAATGATGCTCGTACATATCATGATTCCACCACCTTTGTACAATACCTTTTACAGATGTAGTCAGGTTCACTGCAAATATTTTGCTCCCTCTAGAGATTGTAACACATCTGCAATTACTCTCCAAACAAAAATGAGACTCATCATTAAAGAGAACTGGCTATCAGTAAATGATACTCCAATCCCAATGATCTCTGCATCACTGCAACCGGACATGTTTTGGAGTCCAAGTAAGCTAGCTGGACACAAATCATACCTCATCATTCCCCTACCCCTTTGTGCAGCTTATCGCTGATGATATCTGGATAGCCAAGTTCCTGTAGCTGCAGCAAAAACCCTAGCAATCTTGGCTGACATCAACTGTCTGCATCGTTTAGCAATGCTTGCTAAATATGGTTCTGACACTACGCTGTGGCATGCTTTTCACTTTGACCTGGTAGTCTGCACACATCACCAGTCCGAGTAAAGATCCAGATTCTTGGAGCACTATCTCCTGATCCTTTACAGGAGGCTTTGAGCTACTTTAAGGTTTGCATGTCATTTCTCTCAATCCATCAGATGCCTTCCCAACATGTTCCACTTTTCATAAGTAAAAAACTTTATCAAATAACTAATATAATCGAAATTAGAATTTCAAGTACCCCTTGCATTGCTTTCTACACATGCTAAGAGAATGTCTACAAAGTATTTGCATATTTCTATGTGGCAAATTCTACTGGGCTACATAAATTCCTTCACACTACATGACAACACTGACCCTGAGCTATCAACCAACTGCCTTTCATTGGTCTTCCCTTAACAAAGCTAACATAAGTCACCTTTTTATAATTTATCCTTTAACTATTCCCACTAGCTTATTTTTAAAACACCAGTCAATAACAAGAAACATTGGCTATACAATTAATACATTTGTAACAAATACATTACAAATTCTCTTACCAAAAAAATGCAACTGACAATATCTGAAGCAATTTTTGCATGAGGAGGATCCTCATCTTTAGGAAGTGGACGAAGATCATGATTGAGACATGATTCCAATAATGAAACCATAGCAGGAGCATGTTGTTCGATTGTTCCAGTATCCCTATGGAAAATAATAATAATAATAATAAAAGCATTTTTTATGCACATTCTATGAAAAATTCAGTAATAGTAGCATTCTTACATTATATTTGGTTATTTCATAGTAATTTATAGGCAACAAAAAAGGGGAGGGGCAAAAATTGCATTTGGATTAACACATACGAACAATTTCGTTAAACTTACTTAAAGCCAAATAAAATAACCATAACTAACTCGAGAAAATTTTTACACAGATGCAAGGGAAAGTGTCAGAACCTAAGTGCATAAACCCAAGTTAACAAACAAAATATTGTTTTTAAAATAGCTTAATTAGATGCAACTTGATTATGCTTAATGAAATGTAGCTTAATTACACAATTAGTGCTAAAATTTTAGGATAAACAGCTGATGTTACTGCAATACAAAATCAATTTATAGGTTTATATATGTATAGTACAAAGCCTGAGATCCAGATTTGTCAAGACACTAGTGATTAGGGATTTTTGTCAAATCCTAGATTTTAGATCATTTGTTTAAATCAAGTACAATTACATGTAGAAATTACCAAATTAAAAATGTGAAAGGTTGTCTGCAAAATAATAAAACTTGTATGACCATAAAGGAGCCAAAATTTATCAAGAAAGAAAAAGGCCTCAATGTTAACATTTGTTATGTTTCATTACTATTTTTTCTACTCTAAGTTCTTTAAACAACTCTGCTTTACTCATTAATACTTGCTATTGATTTAAGACATCTCTGCCTATGTTTTTGGACAAAATAATTGTCAGAACTAAGAATAAGAATATGAATGCAAGTCAAAGTGAATATTGAAGCACTCATTTCGAAAATCAAACTAGTGGAATTCCACATTTCAGTGCATGCAAAATACCAATATTTATAGGCTGATTGATGAATTTGAAGTTTTGGGAGAAGAGTTAAACAAAGATTTTTTTTTCTTTTATTAAAACAAACATTAATTTTGATGGTAGACTGATAAAAAAAATTATTAAATGAAATGAGAAAGTTAAGGAAAAGAGTAAATTACAGTGCTAGATGAGCTTAAGTTAATCAGAAACTAATTTTTTCTCATTCTGCCTTGCTATACCAATTGAAAAAGAGCAATATGTGAAACATTCTATTCCAAACAAACACTGGGCTCTGGTATTCAAATATATCGACAGACATTCAAATACATGCCCCATACACATAAGACTTGTGTGCAAAATTAAGAAAATTTTTAAATTATGTCTATTCTTATAAAAAGTATTGAACCAAAGTTACTAATTATGTTGCCGAAGAATTAAATAAATATTCAGAGTCAAATACACAAGCATACACATGTCTGTGGAGCTATCTTGTCTGTGAAGCTGTGATTGTGGAGGGGATAATAAGCACATGAGGGGTCTTCGGCAAATGCGTGCATCTGCTCCTTCATGACATTTGCCATGTTACTCACAAGAGTTCAGTAAATTTTATAACACACCACATAAAATGATAAATCACAAATGTATGTATAAAAAATGAGACGGAGAATTGTTGCTAGTTTCGAAGCAAGCCAATCATAAACACAGGTGACTACAGAACTTAATGCAATACCCAGAGTCATCTGTAATTTGGGGAAACAATTTCAGGACACTGAATCCATATTGAGACGATCTTACAAGGTCAATCAAGATCCAAAATGATGAATAAGGATTGTTATTTGGCATTCCAAGTGCAGTGACACACGACTGCTACAGCATCACAGCTCTCATGCCAGCAATATGCTGCCACTAGAAACTGAGTTTCACAGTCTGCAGTTACGCACAGGATTCATGACACAGAATTGTTGTGAAAAGGATTATTACAGTGATGGAGGTCTAATGGTTTGAGCAAGCATCACGCTAGATGGCCACACTACTCTCCATGTTTTTGGTAAAGGCTCCTTGACTACTATGAGGTTTAGAGAGGAGATCTTACAGCCCTATGTTTCACTTTTCAGGGGTGCATTTGGTCCTAAGTTCTGTTAATGGACGATAATGCTCATCCACACTGGGCTCAGCTGGTTGCAGATTACCTGGAAAGTGAGGATATGCATCACATGGATTGGCCAGCCAGATCTCCTGACCTTATACAGCATGGCCAGGACACTCTCGAGTAGGTAATTTCTATCCTTCGAGAAACATACAAACAAAAGTTCAAAGCTGCTTTCCTGCATGCCTCCTGTCTAGTATGTTGTTATGCTGCACCATCTTTCTGGCTGTGAGAGGGGACTATATTCCATATTAGACTCATTTTCATTTCGATGTCACAACCTGGATTTCGGACATCCCTGTGCTAGAAGCTTTACTGATAATCATGTGTAAATAAAATGACTTTTGAATGCTACACCTCTTTCTCTGTTATAAATATATATTCATATCAAATTTTAAAATCTTTCATTAGTTTTTCAGAAATTCGACATAATATGGAAATTTTCTTAATTTCATATATGAGTGTAACAGGATGGT
>KK119038.1:31749-45914 GCA_000611955.2 Stegodyphus mimosarum | reverse complement strand
GCACACAAACCAACAAAAACCCCTCATGCGCTTAGATCCTCCACACAATCACAGCTTTACAGACACACATGTATATGCTTATGTATTTGACTCTTAAATATTTACATAACAGTTTGGCGGTATAATTAGCACCTTTGGTTCAACACGTTTTATAAAAATAAACATAATTTGTAAATTCTCTTAATTTCGCACAAAAACGGAATTGCAAGCATATTTTTTAAAGCTTGAAATATATCACATCAGCAGCAGCCAGACTACTAACTATTTTTTCTTTCCTGCTGTTGCACATTATATGTAGCACAGCATTAGCTGAAATAAATAAAATTACTAATAATTACATATCACTTCGATGTTCCGTCACTGATATATTACAAGACCTGCTTGCAAGACTTAGTTGATCTACTCTAAGCCAAGTAAACTTAGAACAAAATATATGCTATACTACTTTCCTATTTTTAATCATTTGTTTCTGTCAGCCACCAGATGCTGAGTAGCTAGGGTACTACTGATTCACTATATTTTTCTACAAGTTTATTTACAGCTGTGAAAGCATAACAGAATGAGTCAAAAATGTAGTAATACTTACACAAAAGGAAGCTCGGCAGCAGCTGTATCATACGTTTAACTTTTTCAATCTAACATATGAGACATTCAGTGATAAGGACCATATATTTGTGGTGCATCTGCTTTGTTCTTAATTTCATCAGTATGTTTAAACACCTAAGAGATGAACAGCTTAAAGAAGCTAATGCAAGAACTTTTGCAATGTGAGTTTAAATATAAGCAAGCCTCCTCCAAGGCAGACCAGAATGCAGTAATCAGATGGTTTAAAAAGAGAAGAATTTTGACAATCAGCAAAACACTGGTAGACCACAAACCATATGTGCCTGTGTGTCTGACAAGTCAGTGAGTAAGTAGAGTGCTAGTTCTGCTCCTTATATGGGCATCATCCAGCGATAAATACCGGCCAGTTTAACCCCTTCCACAGTCAGAAATCTGGTAACATCTCGCTGCTCCTCAATCGTTGAATTTTGCATTGTGAACACTAAGATGTCATCACACGCACTACCACATCAATTGGACGGAACACACAACTGTCTGCTTCACTCCGCGCGGGTACTTGCACATGCGCGCAACGATGTTGGTTACTGCATTTGCGCCCTTAGACGTTGCACTATGTTATCCCAAAGCAGCATATTCAAATTTCAATCGGTTTGGTTGTTACGACGTCCTCGTACCTTTTCATTTGAACACTGCTTATACATGTGTCAATCAGTTGTTCATCTGGGAGTTGGTGTCACCCAATTTGGAGAGCCATCAATCTGATGTAAAACAAATCACAATTCATCAGATCAGGCAACTCATTTCAATTGTTATGTTATCCAGTCATGATATCCACAGTAGATGTTGTAACTCCTCAAGAGCAGTAACACAGAAGATTCTTATACCTGAAACTTTTTTTTCCCCTCCAATGGTGGGCACTTGCCTATGATGGCATATAGTTAAAACTAAACATTTTATTTTGCACTAGGACACATTTAGTAACTTACGAAGGTTTAGCCATTATCACAAGCTACTCACCAAACATTTTCTCTATATCAAAACACATCTCATTGTTATGGATACATACACAATAGAAACCCAATTCTAAAACCGATAACGAATATAGATATGCAACATCTTCCCACTTTTTGTCTTGTACATCTAGATATTACAAGACAAAACTTGTGTATTTCTTAAAAACTAATCTAACGTAAGCAACATTAGACAATGCTCATACATGTAGAATACTTACAAATTCAGTCTTTTGGGTTGCTTTACCTATTATCCACTTTGAGTATTATTTCAGGACCTGAAGTAATTCTCTCACTGCATAATGTCAATTCTGAAAGCTACAGTTTTGAATCATGACTGGGTAGCAAATCTCCTCCTTTCCTTTCAGGACATAATTTGGGCTCTGAGCTTCCAATTTTGCTCTGAAGGATTAAATCTGACGATGCAATCTCTAAGAGGATGAGATAATTTTTATATTTACAATTTCAGTTGAGCTACTCGCTGTTTCCCATCTTGTCCTATAAATAGTTCCATCACTCTAACTAAAGGTTAGTTAATTCTTTTGGAGCTAACAGACTGCACCAGTAAGCACAACATCTCCTACTTGAATATTACCTCTTGCCTTAACGGTCAGATTCCTTACAAGCTCAGATAGATATTCTTTTTGGAACCTCTTTCAAAAATTATCTCAAACACTTTGCCAGCTTTGTATCCTTTCCTTCAAATGACTTCCATCAATTGTGTCAAAATCAAGAGTATCACAATCAGTAGAGTTTTGAGTTTCACGAAGGAAATCTGCCAGTGTTAATGGTCATGGTTCCTCTAACAAAGAAGTTAATGGTCTCTTATTGATTGTATTCTTACAATCACATGAAAGATCTTGACATTTCAACATAATAATTTTTCAACATAATAATTTTGACTAGCATTGCCAAGAACTCTTTTCAGTAGGTCTTTCATACTGTGTGTCATATGCTCCCATCATCTACTATACCACAGTACACTTGATGGATTAAAATTCCATTTTATCTTCTTTTTGCACTCTCTTCTTGAATAACACTCCAATCTATTGTTTGAAGAGCCTTTAATGTGCACATGAAAGATTGTTCTGTTACCAGTGTAGATGACCGAAACTCTTGTCTCTTCTAGCCATGAATCTTCCTAAAGACAAAAAAATAGCTTCTATGCAGTTATTAACTCTAAATGTATTGTAGGATACACAGCGCAAATGAACAGGAGAATCCAGGCCTTCACATCTCCATGAAGGAAAAGAGGACTGGATAGATTAGCACCAGCTACTTGAAAGGGACCATTCTGTGCAATCTTTCAGGCTGAAATGGAGCTGTTAGTATAACTATAGCTTCAGACGAATGTCTCCTACATGGAATGCAATTAAATATAACCTCATAAATAATCTTCCACCCATAAGGTTTCGGAAATCTCTCTTTCAGCTGTGATAAGATTGTTTGTACTCCAGCATGACTTAATGACCTGTACATATACTCAATTAAATGTCAAATGATAGAATGATCATGCAAAACTATAGGACAATTCAGGAGTAGGATGATCCGGCAGAACTATAGGACAAAATCATCAGTGCCATTTCCAAAGATGAGCCAAGTTTGCACCCTTAACAGTGCTGCATCTTTACAGAACTTCCTCAAGATTTCTTCTTGTCTACTACTGACCATTACCTCTGAGTCAACTTGATGAGTAAACTTTTGGTCCTTTCTATTTCATCACTGGTTACAGACATAAAAGCATTCGGCTTCTCTCTTGTTAAGTAGTCTTAAAATCTAATTATCAAACAGTAATGCATAATAGTTTAGAATATTTTGGGAAATACAAGAATCGGTAACTAAATTTCTCAGTTCCTTAAACACTTGAGGCACTCAACATGCTCTCTTATAGTTTCTTCTGGGCAAACTGTATTTATTACAGGCATGTAACTTCAGGTTTCCTTAACCATGAAGGACCCTCCCACCATCTTGTTTTCAACAACTCACACCAAGTACAAGATCGAGATGGTAAATCTGCTGGATTAAATTCACTAGGTATATGGTCTCCAAATTTCTTTAACTCTGTTGCCAACAAAGTTATTCCAGGGCTCCCTCTTAACTATCCATGCCAGTACTACCATAGAATCTGCCCAAAAATACGTTTCTAAACGTAAATTTATACCTTCTAGAATAGACTTTGCTAATTGTGCTGCAATGGCAGCTCTGAGAAGTTCCATTCTAGATATAGCAGGCCAGTTCATCGGGGCTACTCAGGCCATTTTTGTAGATACTATATGTAAGATTACCTCAGCTTCCTCCTCACAACATAACAAAGCACAACAAGAGTCTGCTGATGCATCAGAAAAGATATGCAGTGTTGCAGCTTCACTTCATCCTGGCAACACCTCTCAAGGAATAGAAATACGTTCAACAGGAGAGAGATGGTTTGACCATTTATTACATTTCCTTAGATTTCCCGGGAGTGGTTCATCCCAAATAAGTTTCCCCTTCCAGATTTTTTGTAACAATAGCTTTGGCAACACCATTACTGGACATGTAAAACCAATGGGATTGTACCTGCTGATGATCACAGAAAGTAAATTTTTTTCGCAACTCTTAAATACTTGTCACAAACAAGTCTGTGGCAAAGCACAGCTCAGTTCAGTTGATCTGAGGTAGCATTCCAATTAAGGCCAAGTACCTTTTGATTCTGATCTTGAATTCCTGTGCGAGACCAGCAACATAAATTAAAACATCCCTCTTGCATTATATCTATAGCCAGTTTTTGAAGTAGACGCAACTCCTCCTTACATCTACACTTGTAAAAGTTGTCAACATAAAAACCTGCTTTTAACTTCTCTATGGTAAATTTCAGCTCTTCTGTTTGATATTTTTCTAAACTCAAATGATGCAAAATAGTGGCATTTAGCAAGAAAGGGCTTGTTTCAACGCTGAACACTACACAACGCCTTTATTCTTTGAACCCTTTCCAGCACGCTACATTTTACAGTTGGAATTTCATCAAAAAAAAAAAAAAAAAAAAAAGAGAGGGGTATAAAAAAAAAAAAAGGTAGGTAGTCTATAAGGCCTAGAGAAGTACACAGGTAACATTTTGTAAAGATAGCACCTACCATTTTAATTTTGTGGGTGTGCCTGTAGCGAGCTCACTGAATGAATACCGCGCTGAAATGAGCATTGCTATGAAGCACGTAATAGAGTAAAAGATTTTGCCTACGATTAAAAAACACTAGATTCTGATTACTGCAGCAGATTACCCAGGGTGCACCATGGGAAGGACTGCTACTCTACACCCCCCAAAATAAAGCACTTCTTGGTTCTATGATTACATGCATATAAATGAAAAAAAAGAAAGAAACTTGGCTATATGATATTTGCATTATTTACATTTCATATTTACACTTTTGCCTTTTTTTTTCCGTGGTGGTACCTTTCAAAGCAAAGGGATCCATATTGGACTCCCTATCTGACTGCAATTCCTTTAACACTTTCAGTGCTTCAGAAATGGTCAGCCCTCTCCGATCTATTTGCAAAACAATTAAAAATTAGAAAAATATAATATTGCATTTACAATTAAGATAATATATACTATAAAATTAAATTAACATCTACAACTCAAAACTATCAAAATGTAGAGCTAACAAGACTTCTTTCAACGACAGCGAAAGAAGAAAAGAGAATTGCTCTAGCGAAAAATCAAAGAATTGACTGATAAAATTACCCCTGACCTTCAGAAAAACAGTTCACCAATTTCTTAGTTGATAATCAAACATCCCCTTTCGGTTTTTATGCGAATCAATTTGTATTTAAGTCGGTATCTAAGTCCATAGATATCCTGTTTTAAATTCAACTTTAATGTCATTGCAGCTTGAAATCATTGTACCCAGACATTTAAATTGTTTAACAGTTTCAAAAGTATGAATGTAGTTGTTTAAAGAGGGCAGGTCCATGATTTTATTTCTTAACATCATAAATTTTGTCTTATCCTGATTGGTGGTTAGACCCACCTTCCCTGATGCATATTCAAGCAAAACAAATGCCTCAACAACAGCCTGTTTAGATCATTCTATGATATTAATGTCATTGGCAAAAGTTGAATTGCTCTTAGTAGAATAGTGCCATTTCTATTTGAGTCTCGCACGGCCTTTTCCAGGGCCTTCGCAGACCTTTCTCAGTATATAAAGACTCTGAAGACAAATTTTTTTTAATTCTGCATTTCACACTCTTATGTGTCATCCTTGTAAGGTTCATCAGTTTTTTTGAGATGTTTAATTCCAACATAGCTTCAAGTAATCTTTCTCTATTTAAACTGTTATACGCAGTTTTAATCAATAAATGGGTGATAGGTGTCAATGTTATGTTCCTCTGTTCACTCCAAAATTTTTGCCTTCTTTCACCCACTGAAAAGAAAAGTTATGTTATTTGTCAAAGTCATCTTCTCTTTGCAACAGTTTTGTGAGAGCCTGCCTCTTTTCAGCTATGTCACAGTTATCACAGAGAGGAAACTGCCCCACTATTTGAGGTAAAGCCACCTCATAATGATTCCCACTGTTAACAGTTAAAGTTTCCTTTAAATTGCATTAAAGTTTCATCTTCTAGCACCTTTTTGCTTTTCTGTTCAATCAGATCACAAAACTCTAAGTTTCTAACTTCCACATCTCTTTCACTGGAAGTTTTTAAAGCAGAGTGTGAGCTGTTAACTACTTCTCATTTGTTCCCGAAACCTAGAATGATCCTGCCAAGCAAGGTCTTTACAGTTGAAACTCCTGATGATAATACCTGAATTCTATCAGCTAAAACACACCCTAAAATATTCTTGTCAAGGTGAACTCGTATTGGTGGCGTATTATTGCCAATATCTTAACAAGTTATGCAATGAGCTTTAAGTTCTGAGATTAGAAGATTGTCATGAATTCTAGGTAGTGTGGTGCAAATTTATGGCTGGTTAAAAAAAGAAATTATTGTGGAAAACGTCTTTTGACAGATTTCCCATAAAGATGATTTTCCAGTAAACAATACAGTGCACTCTTTTTCTGTAGAATTTGCTTGAAAAGTGGATTCGTTAAGACTCTTTCTTCCATTCTGGACAAAGCAGAGTACAATGTTATTGTACACATACATTACTCGACACTGAAAATGCAATACCAAGAAGGAGTAACCTGAAAATTATGCAAATTTCAGGGTAGATGCACATCAATGAGTTATGTGAATGATGTGAAATACGCACCTCTTCAGGCACGTTGAAGAAGATATTAGGGAAGGAACCTGCAGAAGGTTAAATTATACTATTCTATTATACTACATTATTTCTACTAGGAAAATCATCGTAGAAAATTTGTTCTTGCCTCACAGCATATGTGTAATAGTAGAGAATGCCAGGCCATCATCAACAGAGGCAGTTCCATCACATAGATGATTTTATAAGGCATGGTGATCGGACTGAAAAGGGCAGGTTGGTCCATACGTCAAATCTCAGCTGACACAAACCTGGATGTATCAACAGTGTACCGGCTGTGGTGGCAATGGTTGGAACAAGGAAATGTGGCAAGTTCGAGGGGTGTCGATGCAGCCATAGTGACATCATCTAGCATGGATCAACACAGACGCCGCACCCGCAAGCCACTTCTACCTCTATTCCGCAGAATGTTCAAGACACCCTGGATGTTCCCATATCGACCAAAATCATTTGCTGTTGATTAGTGGCTAGAGGCCTGATCTAATGGCATCCATTAAAGAAGACTGCCATCGAGTCCACATCATAGACTCCAACGTCTGCAATGGTGGAGGCTCGAGCGATGTGGACAACGGAATAGCACAGGGTCATGTTCTCAGATGAGTCATGTTTCTATATCTCCAATGACAGTCGGCACGTACGAGTGTGGAGACAGGTCCAATGCGACAGCAACTATGGAACCCCACTGCGTACCATCATTGTTTGGGGGCACAACTGCATATGATTTCAGGTCACCTTAGTTCATATTCGGAGCACTATGATGGAGCAACGATACCTGCATGACGGGCTGTGGCTGGTGACACTCCAATGTCCTTTATTAGCAGGACAATGCCCGACCACACACTCCTCGCATCAGCCAACGTGCTCTGCAAGGTGTATAGATGCGTTCCTGGTCCCAATCAATCAAATACATTAGACGTGAATAGATGGCATTTGCAGACCCTGCCATTGCCATGTTCAAAAGACAAACTGTGACAAATGGTTGACATGGAATGGAGAGCCATTCTTCAGAACACCATTTGTAGTCTCACTGACCATGTACCTACACGTGTTGCTTCGTATATTGCCGTCCAAGGTGGTCCTACAACCTAATGAGCCGGTGCTGTTCTAACTCTGTATTATGCATATCATTTCGAAATAAAGATCACTTATTGTTCATTACCGCCTCTTTCTAGTTGCCTAGTTTCATCAGTTTCGGACCATTCATTCTTGGTGTTGCATTTTCAACGTCAGGTAGTGTATTATACACTGAATGGTACTTCTACACGTTTCTGCAATGTGTCCTAGCTTTAGAAAAACTAAATCACATCTTTTGCAATAACTTGAAATTTCCTCTCATGGGAGCTTTCCTACAGTCTTTACTAAAATGTGAATGATCACAAAAAATAGGTTTAGCCTTTTTATGCATAGATGAAATAAGGGCTGAAGCAAAAGAGATATTATTTCTTGAAGTGGTAACTTCGCTTTTAACCTTGAGTTCCAAACACAGATCGAGCCAAATTTATCATTTCCTCACCATGAACTTCCTGCATGACCTTCTCAAGGTATCCTTGACAGTTTTCAGCAACCTCCTTCCTACCATTAGGAAGCCTGGACAGTTATTGGACTTTGCCAGACTATAATTTTCAACTTCACGGAAATCCTTAATTTGTGTTACTTTTCTTGTAATAGCAATAGCCTTTTTCATATTCGTAAATGCTGTATGTAAAGTCTTACATCATAACTTTAATGCATCCATAATAAAATATCAAAGCTCATGAGAAACTAAAAGCACAAATATTTAATGTTTAAATTCAGAATGTACCTTGCTTATTTTGTAATTACTCCAATTCTAGCATGGATGGCAATTAATTTGTTGGAACCCTCAAGAGAATTAACACAAAAGATTCTAGTCATAAATTAAATATTTGATTTCATACTAAAACACTTTTACCAACTTAGAAGGTTTAGACATTATCACAATTTATTCACAAAACATTTTCTCTATATTAAAACACATCTCATTTTTATGGGGACATTCAAAACAAAAACCCACTTTTAAAACCAATAACAATGAGTATTGATATACAACAGTAGCCATAAACATCAATGATGTTGAATTAGCAGATACACAAGACAGACATCTACTACACAGTCTCATATCAAATAGTTTGATAAGTCCATATAAACTTGTACTTGGACCTACACTGTATTCAACTATCAGTCAAATCATTGACAGTTCACCAGCTTGCCTTCACCAAGTCAGACATCTTTGTAGTGGTTACTACACTACTATATTTAAAAGAAAACAATTTATTATTCACTTTTTAAAGACATCCTTTTTAAAACAACATCATCCTATGACTATTTTCATTTCTACTGTTGCCACTCACAGTCTACATAATGTTGAACAAAAGAAAAGATTATATATGATTTGTAAAGGTTACATCTTCAATGACTATGCGCATTCATCAAGTGTAGACACTCAATTCTATGGCATGTACTACAAGTGTCACTTCACTTTTCATAGTTGTAATAATTGCATCTTGTGCCAACCAATAATGCCATTTTAGATATGCTTGTTTGTAAAACCAGCCCAATTTAGCCTATTACAGTCGCTTAAATCAGCAGCCTTTGCTATTACAATCAAACATAATTAACAAACTAATGTCTGGGTATCCCTGCTAGACATTAAATATATATATATATATGTCATCTTGCCATGTCATCTACAATATTTCAGTGACTGTATGCTCAGTGTAGTGGTGGTCGTAAATTTCTGGTTGATGAGTTATGTTCTATCAAGAAAACTATCACATGCAATGTGAAATGGGTCTACTTCTGTAATATGAATATACGAAAACTGTGATTAAATATGAACCAATTTTTCTAGCCTGTTTTAAATAGTCCAACAATATGTTCACACTTTAAATACAGTGTGATACTTCCCATCTAGCAGAATTTTGGGAAGATTATTTACTTCGAGTTCATTCAAAATGGCAGTGCTATTAATTCTGAACAAATGGAAAAGATATATGCCATTTTAAAGTACCTGGCACTAGTAAACTGAAGCATTCTCTCCTAAAATAAGGTACTGGTAAACTTCATACTGTTCATAAAAGCATAGAAAATATATTCACACAAACCAGAAAAATCTCCAAGAAACGTATTTCATCTCCTTGGAATTAGTTCTCCCCCCCCCACACCTTTCTGGTGGTACTCTAAGGTAAGGGCTGCATTTTAAATTTGACAATATTTTAGAATTAAAGGGCTCTACCAGTCGGCGAGTGATTAAAAACTGCTTGGTATTCAACCTCAAATCCAGGTGAATGGGCTGGCTGTGTGATTGGTTTTTGTGGTTTCACCCATGTTTAACATGAATTTGACCCAGTTTCCTTCAGAAAGTCCTTAATGAAAGCATCCATCCCCTTAGGCAGATAGCCCTCACATGCTTTACCACACTCAAAATAACCTAACCTTACAATCGACAAAATACAACATAAAAATCTAGCTCTAAACATAATGAATGAATTTCAGTTAATGTTAATTTAATGTTTTCAGAACTTCCCTTAAAATAATTCAGAGAAATGAACAGTTCCTTAACATGCATAAAAATTTCTAAATATAATCACAACACTCGACTGTTCTCCCTTTTTTTCCTATTGTAAATTTAGGTTTCATAAATTATGTTATAATCAAAGTTCTTCTAAATACTTCAATTTAAAATTTCAAGAAAAGAGCACACTTTATTAAGATCTATAAAAAATATCTCTCTTAGCCATTCCCAAAACATTAGATAGAACTGCATTTCCCTCCTTTCCTACGTATGAAAAGAACATACAATAAATAAACTATGATAAAGCATGCTTTATCATATATGGCCTAATGCCATGGCTTTATAATTTTACTATTTTTAAATATACATCACCTACCAGTTGTAAACAAATATTTAGAAAAATAAAATTAAAACAAAATAAGTTCTAAAATTTTTTAAACCAAATTACATATATATATTTTCTTCCCCTCCTTTAAAAACAATGTTCACGAATAAATTTTCCTCCAATATATTATCACATTAAAGAACTAGTAATAGCAATACAAAACTGAACAATACAGTTTCAAGTTTTTTACAGTTGAAGTGTCATATCTTGCCCACCAAGCTACAGAGACTTTTAACAAAAAGAGGAAATGAAATATTATAAATAAATACAAACATCACTCAGAACGTCAGTCTTGACTTCTCACTTATTTCGAATATGCATATGCTGGGCATCTTACAATTTGTTCAATGTAAGGATATCTACAATTTTGCACACTTTGAGCAAAATTAGTAGCCTGAAATTTGTGTACTTCCTTCGTGAGATAGTCTTTAAGATCTCTGAAATACCAAGAAGTGTGCCACATTGCTACAGACCTTATACAACAGAAAAGGCTGAAAGAATACCTATTAAAAAACGATGACGTTCGATTAGTTTGTAAGTGTACTCCAATCAAAGTCTCTTGGTTCACTTTGTTACTTGCCACAAATTATTTTAGACGATAAAGTAAACAATTTTGAGGCATTACTATTTAATTCATCTGCTGCATAATTGTAAGCCATTATTTTGAAAAGCACTTTTCAAAGTATTGAGCCATGATTTTTTAATACAATTATGTATAATGTTTTAGCCTTAATTTCGCGTTGTTAAAATGTTAAGAGGTCGAATAATCAAAGAGAGAGTTTTATTCTAATTTTCAATATTGAGAGCCCAATATTAATGTTGTTTGCGAAACAAATTACTCAGTAGTGCGCACATATACGTTTTAATATCCTTCAGTTTATTGAAAGATCGTTATTCAATATGTAAATAATAGTTTACATTAGAATATGCGAATATACCACACAAAATGAAGAGATATTTACTGTTCTCACTGCTACACTGTAATCAACGTTTAATGAGAATCTATATAATTACATAATAATACACATGATAAAACACACTTCATAGCATTACTTACAGTCTTCCTCTTTAATACACGATTGATCAAGAATTTCAGTGTAATCCTTTAACAGCAGACACAGTTCAAAAATTATTAAGAAGTGTTTAATGTTGTTAACAGATCCATATGAAAAACCTGTGAATAATTTATACGCATGAGATGCGGTTTAAACGAAAAGTTGTACCTAAACATTTTACGATTAGCCTGCTAAATGTAACTTATTATGTAGCTAACGTAAGAAACCATAGAATATTCATGAAGAGCAGAAATAAATAACCGGTTCCCTACTTCAAAAGTTCAAAGCCCTCGAAAACAAGCGTGACAAACTCAGGTAATGTTGCCATATTCCTTAGCCGGAAATACAGTACAGATTTTTCTAAACAGACAGACAGACAAAAGTAGGCATACGTCAAGTTTTGCATTCTCGAAGTCTTTGTACCGTCGGGCCAAAATGCTCAATAGCACGAAAAGAATTAGAAATATCCGTGATTCTATGGCCACACACAAGCGGAAAATAAAAACTTTATTGGTCAGCAGGAGATGAGTTTTTTCTCATCTCTTCCGGTTCTTATGTTAGGAGGAAAGTCTGCTCTGTGGAAAAAGATTCTTGGACTCATTTTTTAGTTTCCTGCGAACGATTCTCCAATAACTACAACATACTCATCACTTCCGAATCCCAAATTAGGAGGAGGTGTATAAGAGTGGTGCCTATCACCCGGGTACCTGAGTTGCTAGAACCCTACTCCGAATAGAACAACATAGTCATTACTAACAATTGTAATTTTAACAAAATGCTTATGACACATATTAATGCTTACATACAAATACATAATTGCCTCTTAGAAGTCATAGGGCCCTATTCACGACAAGGAGCGTAACTAAAGATCTTCTCTTAACGGACGACCGCTAAATTTCACGACTTCAGTAACCGTAAGGACTGTTGGTTAAATTGGTATTCGTCACAGCGACCGTCGGGGTAATTCTTACGGTAAGTAACCTTTGTTCAAGAGTTCGGGAAGTTCGTTAAAATTAGCCAATCAAATGATAGTTATTGTAGGGCGCTAGACGCGTATCATTTCGGATATTTTTGTAGTTTTCTGTTTCTCTTGTGTTTACTATCTCGTGCTAATGGAAGGAAAATTTCTGAAACGTGGGGTTCGCTTGACAATCAGACAAAAACAGTTGATTCTTCAGTTTGCTGAAGAAAATGCCAACACACAAAGAGTAAACATTGACTCTAATTTTACACTGCAGGACAGTGGCATAGCTAGGGGGGCAAGGGGGGACATCTGTCCCCGGGCGCAGCATCTAGGGGGCGTCAAATGGATGTTGCGAAATTTTAAAATAAATTATTTTCATTTTTAAATACAATAAAAAATAAATTTAAAAAATTCGCATACTTAGTCCACCACCCCATCGTAATAAGGATATCTTTTTATTACATTTTTTGTCGTGTGATTAGCAAAGATGGAATAGAAAAGCTAGGTTTTCTATTTAAACGTAAGGTCAATGAAAGTCATCCTTCCCCACTAAGCAAACGGCGAGAAAATACTTCGAAGGTTATATGATACTTTTAAGTCGTAAAGCTTTTGTCCTTGTGAACGAATAGAAGGGACGCAGTTGCTAGAATGACCATAGGAGGCGCAATCAGCCTTAGGGATAAACCAGGAGGGGTGCAGCCAACTTGACCCGAGAATGAGAAACTGAACAGTAATGATCTAACATCTTCGAAAGTTACTTTGAAAGTTTTCATAAAAATTTAGTTGTGTGTTACAAAAATAATGTTTTAATTTCTATTGAGTTCCTATAAACAATTTAAAATGGGATGTCCTGAATAAAAAGAATTAGGAAAAAAAAGAAAAAAAAAAAAACTGTTTTATGATAGTGTTCTAAGAAATTCTACATTTTCTAAGTGAATTCTACTCGGTGTACTTTTGTTTGGAATAGGTAAGCAATTTCCCCCTTTTTTGAAAGTTATGGATATTATATAATTTATAATGAGAAAAATAACTTTTTATGTCATTGAAAATTCATGCACTATGTGCAGTTGTGTATTTAAATTTATTTATCTAAGCTGAAAATTTCAATTAAAGGTAATTTGTTCAATTATTAATTATCTAATTAAGAATTGTACATAAAACTTTTTTTTCTTTTGCAATAAAATCAATTTTATTAACCCCTTAACTGCCGCGGAAAACGTAGAAGATTCACTCTCCAGTGCCACCGTTTTTTACACAGGCGCGCGCAGTTATGCGATCTGTTAGGGGGAAAATAAGTGCAAGTTTTGCTGTCTAAAACCTATTTATATTCCGAAAATAAAGAATAAAAGAAAAAATTAGAATAGAAAATTTAATGTTTAGAGTAAAAGTATAATAAAAACAATATAATTATAAATGAGGTTT
>KK119038.1:16976-28281 GCA_000611955.2 Stegodyphus mimosarum | reverse complement strand
CTCTTTGAAATTAGTAATTACATTTGAAGCATTACACATTAAACTGTCATTATACATTTTCAAGTTATTACATTATAATATCAAATATGATGTTTAAGTTTTCGAAATTTATATTTGAAAAATATTTTAGAATAATCATATTTTCGTTCTACCATTATTGTCTTAATTATTTTACTACGTTCTAAGTTAGTGAATTTAGCGAAATCTCAAAAATATACGCTTAAAAGAGCTTTAAAAATTAAAATATTTAATAATTTAAACTATTTAAAATTTAAAACATTTCATATTAGCAAATTATTATTATTTTAAACAATTAAAATGCTATTATTTTTTAAGTTTTTTTCCCGTTCCTCACTGCATTTTGGCAGACGGGGGGGGGCGAAATCTTCACTTGTCCCCGGGCGCTGATTACCCTAGCTACGCCTCTGCTGCAGGAAAAAAATAACCTGTGGTTGCGACTTTCAAATTTATTGAATTCTGATGGTCTGGGTGCTGTGAAAATCCCCGAAGAATGGCGCAAAGTAAGTATAATGTTATTTGTCATATAAATGAATAATAATTGAATTTTTATACAAAAATGTTATATAGTAATTCTTAAAGTTCGTTGATATTAAAAATCGGAAACAAAAATTTGATTATTATTGATAAGCTCACATGTATGAAGTAATCAACTTGAATATTAAACAAAATAAGGCATATATCAGTTTGCATTTGTAATCACAATAAAACTTTAACATTTCATTAATAATAAAGAACTTATGTAGATGAAATAATAATATTTGAAAGTCCAAAAATATTACACAAAAAGATTTTAAAATCTAATACATAGGGCATTAGATTCTTGTATATTAAGAATATTTAAAAAATAACTTTATGACAATTCCTTATTTTTTCGCTTAATTAATGGTATTAAGAAACTCCCAAAACGTTGGGACACTCTTAATTCTATATAAAAATAGTGTTACACACAAATTCAGATTGAATTTTTTAAAGAATATCTTTGTTTTGTTCATTATAAAATTGTAATTAAAATGTATTTTATCTTAATTTAATATTCTAAAATTTAACACGCTGTACAAAAAATTTTCCACAAAAGTTTCATGACCCAAAGAAGAAACTACGAACAGCACAAAAA
The DNA here is from genome assembly GCA_000611955.2 of Stegodyphus mimosarum. Taxonomy (NCBI): domain Eukaryota; kingdom Metazoa; phylum Arthropoda; class Arachnida; order Araneae; family Eresidae; genus Stegodyphus; species Stegodyphus mimosarum. Next base: position 27,146 of record KK119038.1, on the reverse strand, counting down.
TGTTTAATTTATCAAATAGCCAAGTACCCAATGGTTTCTTCTTTTGCTTTTATTTCACATTGTGAATATTTTTGTATTCCCTGAATTCACTGATATGTAACTTCTCAACTAAAATTGTTCCATTCTTGTTTCATCACTTTCTTTAATTTTGCTTTTTAATTTGTATCTCGAAGCTATTTTAAATATATTTCACTGACTTTAAATCAGGAGATTTTTGGAAGTGTTTTGATCATTTCTGTGGAACTGTAGAACAACCATTAAGTCAACATTTAAAATGATGTGATTATTATCATTATTTTGATAAAAAATGCAAAATTGTGGTAAAAGAAAAAAGATGTACAAATACATTTCTACTGTATTTTTTAATACTTATCAATTAAACAGCTATCTGAAATATATATTATTTTTTTAAATTACTTATAACAGTCCTTTTTGAAATAGGTATATATCTTTATTAAACCAGAATACATAATTCAGTCTGATGCAAGTAATGATATGTTGGAAGGTCGAAGTAATAATTCAGTTCATATAATTAATTATAAATATGAGATATTAATGTTATTTCATTGGCAAACTTTAAATCTTAAATTTCTATATTGTCAGAAAAGAATTTATAATTTGTTTGGCTATTTTCAGACATGGAACAACTGGAAATCAACTGTTCGTTCCCAGTATATTAAAATTAATCAGCATGCTCGAGGAACAGGAGGTGGAGGTCCCGCAATTAATACCCTCAGCATTAAGGATGAAAAATTGATGAGCATGATTGGTGCAATACGCAAAGAAGGCAATCCTGAAATTAAGGAAATTGGATTTCAGATAATAAATCTTACCCTATATTAATACAGCTGTCCCTATTTTACATTATCATTTTTAATTCCTTTCCCAATTTAAATATTTTGTTAGTTTGCTTAATTTTAAAGTTAGGTTTACTTAAAAATTAGAAAACATAATACTTTGTTAAAGACATAAAGATATTTTCAGTATAAGTGCTTGCCGTTTAACATATTTGATTAGTTTTGAATTATATGAATTATTTGAAGATTCAATTATAGGCCACCTGTTAATATAGTATATGGGAAATATTTCACAGTAAATATTAATTATTATGAAACATTGCAAATTATATCTTCAAATGAAAACTGACTGCCTTTTTATTATGAATTTGATAGACAGAAAATGTTGATGAAACTTCAAGAATGGAGGAAAGAATTAATACTGACAGTTTTCAAAGTACACCAATGGAAGAAGTTATAGTTGAATGTGTCATTCCGGAAGAGAGGTAAGTAATTAGAAATAAAACTTTTTTGCTTGCATACATATACTTCATAAAATGCTGTCACCATGTTTGTTCAGTCTCCTGGTCATGAAAAAACGTGATATCAGACATACATTAGTCTGCTGCATGTGTTTGCCGATATCTCTTGACTGCCTCTTGTCACTACTAGCACAATATAACGCTCCTCCATAGCCATTGATGCTTATGGACGAATTTGTCGACTCCTTGAAGAGATGTTTCTGTTGTTTGAAATGCTCTCCAGGCTCCAGAAATGTTGCTGTGAGCAATTACTTACTCCTTCGCCACACTTATCACAATTCAATCTTCCAGCTTCCGAATATTTATCTTATTGTAGTATCAACTCAGTGTCATTAAATTCACTTTATATCGTGCAATAACTTAAATCGCTGAGCCTGTATTATCAGTGTGCTTCATACCCTTCCAACATTCATCCCCTAAGTCGTGTGCCATATATGCACATGCCCTTCTGTATAGGTCCCATGTGTTTCACCTGATTGGTCGTTTGGTCCATTCTATTGCAATGTTTCGCTTTTATGTTAGTTTCACCTCCTCAACTTTCATTTTTGCACACCAGTGTAGATGCCTTAAAATAAACCATGTCAGAAATGAATCTGAAATATTGTGTATGTATATATGTATTTATGTATGTAAATTGATATACTAATTGTAATTTATTTCTTATAGATCATTTGTGGAAAGTGTAGCAACACCTAATTTTCATGATTATATTGAAATAAGTCAATGTAAGTTCCATTAAAGCTCTTAAATGGCATTTTTATTAGTTGCTTTAACAATCAAATCATATTATTATAGCAGATATGTAATATTACTAATTCATCATAGTAGATAATAATGTATATTATTAACTAATTATTCCATATTTTTAAATTAAGGGAGGAATTAAGAGAATGTTTTTAAATTAAGAGGGGGAAGCTGCATTTTGGTTCAGTGTTAAAAATATCCTTCACAATAATATTACTTTGTAACCTTAAAAAATTTAAATCAATAACTTTCCTTTCTGCTATTAAATTATATGAATTATTATTACTTCAAACTGAAGTTTTTTTCTTTTCCTTGAAAATTTAGCCTGTGAATCAACAGGAGCATCCCCAAATACTCCCATAACTTGTTCCGTTCCACGCCAAGCGTTTCTAAACCGATAGAATCGTAAGTTATACTATATCTCTGATTTTACTACAATTTTCTACCAGATATTCTTTTCCAATGGACAAAGGTGTTGCTAGGGTTTTCAGCACCCGGGGACAACTGAAAATCTTGCGCCCCTTTCAGTGTGTCAAGAATGAAAAAAAAATTCATAACAACAATTTGGCACCCCTGGATGCTGTGCCCAGGGACAGATGTTCCTCCTTGCCCCTCCCTAGCTACACCACTGTCATTGGAAAACTTTTTTTGAAATATTGTGTACCATTTTCTATTTCTTGTTAAATAATACCCGTGTAATATACATTTTACAGGAAACAGACGGCGAAGAGAATTACCTATTGAAAGGGCTGCCAAGAATTTTTCAGAATTCCAAAAGATGCAGGCAAAAGCCACATCGGAATTAACCGAGGCAATTCAAGCCCAGACAAAGGCCATAAAAATATGACTTGTGTACTGGAAAAAATTGCAGCAAAATTGACTTAATGTAAAATTAAAAAAAGGATTTATATAACTGAAATGTTTATTGTAATACTTTTCTAAAAGCTGTTATTTATTTCACATTGCAATGTTAAGTCATTAATTATATTATACATATCAGCTATCATTATGAAATTGAAGAAATGGAATTTGCTGAACTGCTTGCATTTCCTTAGCTTTTTAGAATAAAAAATAATGCTTTATTTTATTTGCATAAAAATATGATTAATAGCAATAAATTGTGGACTGACTATTTATTATCTAAAAAAGAAAAAGGTATATGAAAAAAATGCTTTTATTTATGACAATATTTACAGTATGTAATATTCACAATATGTATACAATATGCACAGCAATGCACTTTCAATTCAGTTCACAGCAAGGCTATTTATCTAAAAAAGAAAAAAATAATAATACAACAACTTTAATATTAGCAAGTTAACACAAATTAGAATTTTTATGCACGTAATAGGATTGGGCACATTTGCGAAGATTAAAGAAAAGTGATAGCTTCCAGTTTTTCATATAAGAAAATTCAAAGCTTTAATTTATACAGGTTTTAGATTAGTATAACTTAAGCAGACTCCCTTATTCAGTTTCCAAAAATTTCTTTTATAATGATTATTTTGAACAATTCTCATATTAATAGTTAAGATTTTCACAAATCTCTTCCAAATCAAAATTTTCATAGAGATAAAAATTATGGTTCAAATTTCATTTAAAACGATAATATAAACATTAAACTTATGGCAAATATAATTAATAAATCTTTTACAATTTTTAGTTAATATGATTAAAAGAAAAAATTTGCCTAGAGCCTTAATAAGCGAATTAAGTTTTGCTGTATTTCTCTGCCTTCATTTAACAGTGATCCAGAACTGTTATCTACCGGTTGTGGAATGCAATCGTCTTCAACTATCGGCTCTAGATATTCAATGTTATTTGCAACACAGATATTGTGCAAAGCAACACACGCTGTGATAATTTGTGCAGCCTTTTTCGGGTGATAATGAAGGGCTCTGTCCTTCAATAGACATCTGAATCTCGATTTAAGCAACCCGTTACATCGCTCTAAGCTATTACGTGCTGACAGCAATCTTCTATTTAGTGCCTCCTCACCCACAGTTTGTGGGTTTCTGATTGGTGTCAGAAGCCATGGCTCTAAAGGATAACCACTATCCCCTAAAGGAAAAATAATAGGTATTTGGATGTATTAGTTTTGGTAAAATACTTTTTTATATTCATAAATTATTTAACAGTCATTCCATTAAACTGAAAAACAGAAGAATAAGTAAGTAAACAATTAAAATATTTACTAAAAAGAAATTAATAAACGTTATGTAAACTTGGTGATTTTCTCCATAAATCAAAAACATTGTTAAATTAATGAGAGAACAAAATATTCTGAATTAAAGGCAAAATATATTATGAATATTAATAAAAGGCAAAATATTTTCTTACCCAACAGCCAGTTATTTCTGTCTCGCCTGTGATTTGTCAGCAGAAATTCTCGGCACTTAGAAGATCTCCATATGAATGCATCATGGGTAATGCCTGGGAATTAGGCATTCACGTTCAAAATCCTGTTCTGTCTCGCCTGTGATTTGTCAGCAGAAATTCTCGGCACTTAGAAGATCTCCATATGAATGCATCATGGGTAATGCCTGGGAATTAGGCATTCACGTTCAAAATCCTTAAATTGGCATCACACACCTATATAAAGTAAGGTTTTATGAAAACAAACTTTATACACACATATATATACAATACAGAGTCCGAGATCTGCACTCGTCAGGACTTCGATTCCAGACAGTAGATCATCAATTTAAATCTAGACAGATAACATGTAGAAATTATATAATTCAAAATACAAAATCATGAAGTTTTTATGACCTCAAGAGAATCAAAATTTATATATATGTATATATATATACAATACAAAGTCCGGAATCCGGACGTCGATTATCTGGAATGATCCTTTTTTTTGTATGTTTTATGCATGCGCATTTGATTTTTTTCCTTCCATAATAAAACATGTGGCGATTTTCACATTTTTTTATGTTAGTAATTGAGTAACAAGAGTATGGCAATCTTTTATGCTAACATTACGCTTGGCGATGACTATAGATTTTTAAGTACTCTAAGAAATGTTAACGAGGAAAAATTCTAAATAATTTCTTTTCATATGCTAAAAATAGATTTTGTTAATGAAACTCATAGGCCAAAAGATTACATTTACTGCCATTTTAATTCAGAATAACTGATTTGTTATTCTCCAGAAGCCCAGTTTTAAGCATGTACAAGAAATAAATGTAGGTATACTACGAAACTAATATAGTTCGCTCTTTGGTACATTCTCCATCATTACACAAATCGTAGCTATGTTACTCCAAAATTGGATAATTCTTCTGCCACAACCTGTAGTTTCGGAAAATATCGCAAAATTAAATGTGTAGTCAAATAGAGTTAAATACTCTTCTTTCCTTTTATACACTAAAAGAGAAGGGTTGTTTGAAACACATAACTGAAATCATCAGAATTTAATGTTCGACTTATTTATATCATTTTTAAGAAAAGAAAACATATTACTGTGGGAAAAATTATGTCATGATATTCCTTAATCCCCTACTGTGTGACGTATGCATTACGTCAGCAGGTGTGTTTCCCACCTTCAAGAGAGACGAGGAATAGCTGGCGAGCGGAGCAGACGTTGCTCGATCGCTCATATATTATCTCAATCATTGTAAACATAAAGTAATCTATCTTTGTATATACTAATAAATGTGTATTATCAACTATAGTCGTTGCCTTTGACCACATTTTGGGGGCTCGGCCGTACCTTTTGTGCATGCGTTAATCGAACCCTAGACACCAGCAATCATCAACGACGAAAGCTAACAAAGGCAAGACGTGCCTTTATGACGATTGAAGACGTGACGATTATGCTTTATGACGATTGAAGACGTGACGATTATGTTTTATGACGATTGAAGACGTGACGATTATGACGATTATGTCTTATGACGATTGATGTTACATTGACGATTCTTCTGATTTTGGACGTTTTCGATTTTGGATTACATAGGATTGGACAAGAAATATGTTGGATTATAAGGACTGCCCCAGAGTTAGGTAGGCTCATTTTTCCCTGATTCGTTCATAATTTATTAATATTACGATTTTAAACTGTGTTTATGCTGTTTAATTCTCATTCATACATACCCTATTTCATATTCATATTGACCTATTTATTGTTTAAATGACTATGGCCCTAAAATTAGGTGATATCCCATTGATAGCGAACTCTCTTAAATATGGCACAACACGAGTTATTAAATTATTTAATACCGTGCTTGGATATCCCGATTTTGATCAATCTTCGCGAAAAAGAATGCGAAATTTTGGCGCGTTCCCGGACAGTTTCGATTTGGCAAAACATAAAGAACTTCTATTAAAAGATTTTTCTTTCTCAGATTTTATATCAGTGGCTAATTTATTGCAAGTTTCCACTAATAAAGATGTTTTATGTGAAAAAATGTTTCATGCGCTCACTAATCTGCCGGATTTTCACAATTCCCTAAATGTTGGTTTTTTATCCGATGACGATCATCCAATTTCAAACACCGATAGTGGACCGACGCCTGTAGGTCTAAGTTCTTCTGTTCCCCTTTCCCCTCCCTCCACGGCGCCAAACCCAAATTGCGTTGTTTCTTCTAACCGGGAAGTAATAAATTTGAATTCGAGTGGCTCCGGTGTTTTGACGGCGAGCACCGAGATTCGCGAGATGAGTTATGACTTTTGGTTTGTTTTGAGAGATCTTTCAAACACATGCAGAAACTTTTCAGGCGGTGATTGCTATTCAGTCCGTGCTTTTTTCAACGATATCGAGGAAAATTTTCACTTATTTCCAAATCTCACGGACCAGCAAAAATTAGTTTTTGCGAAACGACTTGTTGTGGGTACTGCTAAAACTTTTTTGTTTTAACAACGGAATCTCAATTCATACGACATGTTTAAAACAGTATTACTTAATGAATTCTGCGATAAAATTACGTCTATTGAAATTCATAAATAACTCGAAAGAAGAAAAATGCGTTCGAATGAAAGCTTTATGCAATATTTTATCGCAATGCGCGAAATTGCAAACCGTGGTGACGGTGTTATCGACGAGGCTTCTGTCATTCAGTATACCATTCAAGGACTACTAGGTACCCCATCCGATAAAATTATTCTCTACGGTGCAAAATCATATTCTGAATTCAAGGAAAAGCTACGCACTTATGAAACTGTAGTTACGACTAGACATACAAATACCTCTCATCCATCGAATTAAAAAGATACGTACAATGGCCCCAGACGTGGTACTGGAAAAAAAAATTCAGACCAATAACATGACACAAAATTTAATAATACTGGTTCATCTAAAAATAAACCACAAACTTGTTTTAACTGCAATGAGGTCGGACACCTCTCACGGTTCTGTCCTAATCATTCTCTTGGCCCAAAATGTCTAACTTGTGGTCGTTTTGGACACAAATCTATGGATTGCCGCCTCACTACTCCAAATGAGACTTCCACTCCACCTGCCGGAGTAAATACAGTACAAACCTCTCACGCTAATATGTGTAAAACTGTCGTTATACTTAATAGCACAGTTTCTGGATTAATTGACACTGGAAGTCAGGTCACATTACTGACACAAAACACATGGATTCAACTTGGTTCCCCACCACTTTCAAATAATTCTGGAGTGTTAACTGGTTTTGGATCCTCGAAAATTCCTATTATTGGCTATTTTCAAACCATTATCAACATTGATAACCAGGACTTTCCGGCTAATATTAGAGTTGTTCCAAATCATTCTATGCAATTTTCTCTTATTGTAGGATGTGACGTAATTAAAAATGCTAAATTAACTATTACACCAGACGGTATATATTTTTCAAAACCCGAGCAATACTTTGAAACTACTCCTGAATCTTTCATTTTTGCCATAAATGACGATGTTCCAGCTTTTGATATTGGTTCAAATGTTTCCAAAGAAACTCGTGCTGCGGCAGAACGTTTGCTGAATTCTTATGCTCCAAATAAAACAAAGACGACAGATATTAAACTTAATATCACTCTATCCGATGATAAACCGATTTTTCACCCTCCTAGACGCCTTCCTTTTGTTGAACGGGAAATTGTTGACAAACAAATAAATGAATGGTTGAAACTTAAAATTATTGAACCTTGTTCATCTCCATATGCCAGTCAAGTTCTGGTGGTGCGTAAAAAAGACGGTACGCCCCGTGTTTGCTTAGATTATCGGAAACTTAATCGACTTTTAATTAAGGATCATTTTCCTCTTCCTCTTATTGATGACATTTTGGATAGACTTCAAGACGCCCAAATTTTCAGTACTCTTGACCTACGTAACGGTTTTTTTCATGTGCCCGTAGCGGACGAAAGTAAACCATATACAGCTTTTGTAACTCACAACGGACAATTCCAGTTTCTTCGAATGCCATTTGGTCTTTCAAATTGCCCTTCAGTATTCCAGCGCTTTATAAATTATGTTTTTCGTGATTTAATTGTCAAAGGTTATGTTTTACCCTACATGGACGATGTCGTTATTCCCGCCAAAAATGAAAATGAGGCCATTCATCGTCTCAATCAAGTACTCAAAGTTGCTAGTGAATATGGTCTAGAAATTAATTTTCGTAAATGTCAATTTCTTCACAAAAAAATCGAATTTCTTGGACATATCATTGAAGACGGTAAACTTTTTCCTTCCCCTTCGAAAACAAAATCTGTAATTAACTACCCCGAACCTAAGAGTACGAAAGACGTCCAACGCTTTCTCGGTCTCACGGGATAGTTTAGAAAATTCATTCCCTCATATTCTAGCATTGCCAAACCCCTTAGTGATCTCCTTCGTAAGGACACCCCCTTTCAATTTCATGCTGATCAGAAAGCCGCATTTCACAGATTAAAATATTTGGTTTCTCAACAACCAGTTTTAAGTATTTTTAATCAAAACAGTCCTATCGAAATTCATACCGACGCATCCATTGATGGCTTGGGGGCAGTCCTACTACAAAAATCTATGAACGATAACAGCTTTCACCCTGTCTACTACATGTCGAAAAAAACATCGGACAACGAGCGTAAATATACCAGTTATGAACTCGAGGTCCTTGCAATTGTTGAAGCTTTAAAAAAGTTCCGTATTTAAGTCCTTGGCTCGCATTTTAAAATTATCACTGACTGCAACGCTTTCGTGCAAACTCTAAATAAAAAGGAACTCAATTCGAGAATAGCCCGATGGGTTTTATATCTCCAAGATTTTGACTACGAAATTGAACACCGTACCGGCTCAAAGATGGCTCACGTGGACGCCCTCAGTCGCAGTCCATGTTGCGTGACTATCTAAGACAGTGTTCTTCTCCAATTTCGCAAAGCACAAGAAACCGACGAGCATATTACGGCTATTAAAGCACTTCTTCAAACTACGCCTTCGTATGATAACTTTCTCGATAAGAACAATCTCCTGTACAAAAACGTCAACGGCATTGACTTACTTGTGGTGCCTGAGCATATGCAGGCAAATGTCATTAAAACTGCTCACGTACGAGGCCACTTTGCCGTAATCCGCACTCAAGAACTTTTAAACAAAGAATATTTTATCCCAAATCTGAAAGAAAAAATTTAGCGTTGTATCCATAACTGCATCCCATGCATCCTCAATAATCGAAAGCGTGGCAAACAAGACGGACTACTGCACCCCATTGATAAAGACGACGCACCCTTGCACACGTACCATATCGACCACCTAGGTCCCCTTGCCATCACATCCAAGAAATACAAACATATTTTGGCAGTTATACACTCGTTTACTAAATTCGTGTGGCTATATCCGACGAAGTCCACAGACGCAGATGAAGTTATCAATCGGCTTGAAACTCAAAGATCAGTCTTCGGAAATCCTTCACGGATTATTTCTTACCGAGGCCCTGCATTCAAATCCACTGCATTTGCAAACTACTGTGACATACAGAAAATAAAGCACGTTCTTATTACAGCTGGCCTCCCACGATCGAACGGTCAAGTTGAGCGTTTGAACTCCATTATTATTGCTGTCCTTTCTAAACTCTCCATAACCAACCCTGAACAATGGTATCGCCATGTTCCCGCCGTGCAACAAATTATTAATTCCACTTTTCAACGTAGCATCAATTCCACTC
>KK119037.1:344986-357251 GCA_000611955.2 Stegodyphus mimosarum | reverse complement strand
TTCTTTTTTTTTGGAACTCATATAAAATGCAGTGTCATAAATGCACTTTATCTACTGACATGTTTTTCACTTTAAATATCACAAGTAAATGATGAACGGTAAAAAAAGGGCACCTTTTATATTATACAGCAGCTAAAAAAACAAAAAAAAAATCCGATTGACTCACTAGACAGATTTTTTTTAATTTACAAGAAAAATCACCTGCCTATTTAAAATGCGACAGAACTTTCTCTCCAACCCAATAGTATTAGTTTTGACAATACCCAAAAGAAAGGTCTTCTTTGGATCAAATTAGAGTTTAACATGGAAAGACCACTTCTCCAATTCTCAAATGATAATATGTGCAAAAAATCGTGTCAACATTAAATTAAAAAAAAAAGTGTAATATGTGCAAATGACAATATGTGCAAAAAATCGTGTCAACATTAAAGTAAAAAAACTGTAAATGGAATTTTATAACTCGTTTTACCATATTGTATTGAACATGTTTACAAAATTTGAACTCGATAGCTTATCAGGAAAGTATTTAAAATATTTGACGACCTTCTGTTCATAGCGACAAATACCATGAGTGAACTAAATATGTGTTACTTCTATGCAGAAGTATTATTCTGTTTGAAAGAGGTCATCAGAAGAATTTTCGCATATTTTGAATTACTTATATAACTACTTATACTCGCTTATGAGATTTGCTGTCATTTTGTAAAAATTATCTTATTTAAAACATTTTTTGCCTCTCCTACGCTTAAAGATCTTACAGCATTCTGATGAATGGAAGGTTAGGAAAAACCAAACATTGAGCAGGCACTCACAAATTTAACTTAATAAATGCTATAAAAACACAACTCTTCATATTTGAGTAGAATTTTATAACGCCTGATGGCAAGGAAGCTTTGTTAAATTGCTTTCGTATTCGGTAGTTTTATACCAATTTTAGGTTGTTGAGCTTTCAGTCGTTGTTGCACTACCATCAACCTCTCGAGAGGTTGCCCGCACATTTAGAATGCCTTCATTCCGCATTGACACATCCATGCCTACTCCGGGATTCAAGACCAGGCTCTTCGGCACGGCAGTCAGCGACGGAAACCACTGTACCATTTGGGGGCAACTTACAGTTGCTCATGAGTTCATTAAAACGTTTTGCTGCTTAAAATATTAGTTGCTTAAAAATATTCGCAGTCTCAAGCAATTTGATATCTGCATGTTTTCACCTTAATATTTCCTTAAAAAGATAGAATTATAACTATTAGTACAGACGGATTTCATGCATTCGGATTACGGCGAAGCACGAGATTGTTTATCAGCCCAAAAGGAAGAAAACTTTCTAAGATAATCTGGCTTATATTCACGTTCCACTTGTAAAAATGTCAAAAAAACTCCCATGCAACCAGCTGGTTCGCCAGGATTTGAACCCCTATCGAGCTAGCTGTGCTCAGTGATTTCAGATGTTCTGCCAGTGGGGATCCGGAGTCTTATTTAAAATCTTGTTCCGAAATATTATATACTGATTTAGTATGACAGATGTCACAGTATGAGGGTTAGGGTTATTTGAATGCAGCAAAGCACACAAGAGCTATCGGCCTTCGTTGACCCCTTTCTGTGGGAAACTGCGTCATTTTACACACGGAGAAAACCGCAAAAACCAAACTGGTAGGAATCCCGTTCGTTTGTTTAGGCTCGAAACTAGGTCGAACTGCCAGTATTCAACAGCCTTAACCATTTAACCTTAGGCACTACACGGAAAGGAAGCGATGCCCCGTGGAGGTATTTCTAAGATAAACTGGTTCGTATCCACGTTACACATGGGGAAAACCATGAAAACGCCCATGCAGTCTCCCCGTTCGGCCGAGACTCGAACCCCGGACCGAACTACCAGTGTTCAACGGCTTTTACTCCTCGGCCGCTGGTAGGCTTAAGTTAGTATTTGATTTCTTTTATGTTATTCACCGAAATTTTTTTTTAAGTATTGTGCTGATTCGCCTAAGTTGTAAGTATAGCTGTCTAGGGATTGTACTGCGAGGGACTGCAGTTCGTGGGAGGGGTCCATGCTACGAATTTTGTTCATTGATAGGTGATTTTAGTGCAATTACTATATGTTAAATTTCTGTATTTCGTTTTTATAATGTAACATGAAAATCTAAAGGAGCAAAGCTAGCCGGAAAAGCAAGAATACAGGGGCAAGCTCATTTTACATTGAGTAAATGGCTATCTTGCTAATTTGACAAGATATCGCCAAGTTGGCAGCTGTTTTGATGACTTTGTTGCCAAATTTGGCTAGAAATCATCAAAAGTCGCCAAATTTGGCGACCAGTCGGCGACATTTTTGTTCAGCCTTTCAATGACCGTAATAGGTATTGTAATTGAATAATTGTAATTGATGTTTTTTATAACTGCAACTGTATTCGGCCCTTATATGCTTTCCAGTAATTTCGAGAAGCAGAAAGTACTAGAAATATATAGGCAGCGGAGTGAAAGCTATATCAGGCCGGAGACAGCATCTGCATTGAGTAGTTTTTGTTGCGAGTTGTTAGTTCCGAGTGTTGGCCTCATGATTTTTCTGTTGCATCCACTACGTGTATCTTTTATTTAGCTATTGATCAGGACAGAAATTAACAACCAACATCATCAAAATACTTTATTATACTGATTTTCAAAAAGTACACGAGTCGTTAACATCGTTTTTTGCCATGGCTACGTGTTTCTCTCTCTCGCTTTGAATATTCATGACGCCATCTGGCGGCAGATAGTGCAAATTGCTAACACGAGGGGCTTCGGAGCATTAAAAGCTTCCTCTTTTAGATGCGCTTTGCACTACATTGTGTTTAAGTTTCTTAGTAGTTTGAAGTAGTATAACTACCAATTGTACTCTGTGATATTGTGACCCCTCAGGGGCTCACTTTTGTGAGTACGGGTGTGGCAATCCCGAGGTACCCTAGCCCTTCAGGGGATCATCTTCTTCATGAGATGGGTGTCACGATCCTGGAGCCCCAGTGATCTATCCTCTTTTCCGTCTCCTCTCCTCTGAGCTGAAGCTTTCTTCCTTCCTTTCTCCCTTGTGGTTTTCCTCTTCGGTGGTTGAGGCTTGCTATGACAGACTGGAACAGGCCTTGTCTCTGGTTCTGAAGTGGCGAGAAAACTGTCCACATGTTTGCCGTGCGTGGAGACCCGTGTCGCTGGAAAAGAGGTTCCTGGTAGTTGAGGGGCGAGGGACTGTCCCCAACACACTGCTTTGGCCTCCGCTTCAGCTAAACGGGAGGCGCCTTGTTGTCCTCACGGGTGTCAATCGGCTGGTCACTAGTCCTTGTGTCAGTGGCTCGGGGATAAGCTCTCGGGAGTACCTGCTTTCGGGAAAGCCGACTGTGGGGCTTCAGTTTGCGTATAGGTCTGGCTAGCCCTAACACAGGAATCTGTGTTCCCTTGTTCGGCTCCGTGGTGGGTGGGGCGGTCGGACCCGAATCTTTTTCTCTTCATTATGGAAACTCACAAAATTCATATAATAAGTCATCCCGAATCTAGTCCTGTCGTTTCCAATCCCAATCCGCCTATAACGTCAACTAATAAAAAAGCATGTACCGATGCAAATGCCAAAGAAATTAATTGTCCTCGCTTTCTTGTTGTTTCTAGTCTTTCTGGTGAATTACAAAAGATGTCTCCCTTTCTGATAAGCAAGTACATTCATGTGTTGGTGAGCCACGGAACATAAAGCGTCTCCGTTCTGGCGACCTGCTTATTGATACCGTTTCAGCCATCCAGTCTGTTTCACTTTCACGTCAAACCAAACTTGGACAAGTACCGATATCTGTGTCAGAACACAAAACACTCAACTTCTGTAGAGGTGTTTTCTCGGAAATGGACCTTCTGTTTGTTTCAGAAAGAGTTCGTTTCCGAGTTAGCTGACCAAAGGGTTTGTGCTGCTAAGCGGATCAAGATGCGTAAGGAGGGTCAGTTGATCCAGACGAAAGGCGTGATCCTGACCTTCAACTCGCCTGATCTTCCGAAGAATATAAAGGCTGGGTATCTTAACTGTTCCGTAAGACCATATATCCCAAACCCTATGTGATGCTTCCAATGCCAGCGTTTCGGCCATTCCAAGATATCCTGTCGTGGCAGCCTGACGTGCGCTCGATTTTCGTTGGTTGGTCACGATAGTGAAATCCATTCTAAGATGTCGTGTCGTGGCAGCATCACATGCGCCCGATGCTCACAGATTGGTCATGATTGTGAGAACTGCACCGCCGCGCCTTTATGTGTAAATTGCAAGGGTGAACACCCAGCATTTTCTCGCCTCTGCCCGAAATGGAAATCTGAAAAAGAAGTGCAGACTACAAAAGTTACAAGGAACATTTCATATGCTGAAGCCAGAAGATTAGTCCAAAGCACACAGGTTCGACCGAATACATCTTACGCCAGTGCTCTTAAATCATCTCGTACAGTTGCCACCCAAACTTCAGTTAGTATACAGACTCTACCAAATAAAACCCAACCGATTATTAACAGCAAGAAAAAAGAAAACCCAACACATATAGTACAAAAGAAAGAAACAATTATTGAAAGAAAACCCAAAAATCTCACTCAGAAAACAGTTAATAAAAATAGAAGCCCCAGCAACAGCTCTCTTGATGGGATTATTTCTGAATCTGCTGATTCAGATAGTATGGAAATAGAAGAGGGTTTAGAAGTTCCCACTCATCTCCTCCCACGAAAAACTAAAAAGCAGCACAGAAAGAACAAACATCAGTCATAATGGCCACCCTCGTCTCATGGAACTTCCGCGGTTTCCACCGAAATTTGCTAGACATCAAAGCTATAATCAATACTTATGATCCTGTGTGCTTAGCAATGCAAGAAACAAATCTGAAACCAGAACAACAAGCAAAACTTCGGAGGTTCTCATTGCTCAGGAAAGATAATCTTGCAGGTGAACGTGCCAGTGGGGGTGTAGGCCTCCTCACCTCTCTGGACTATCCCTCAAATGCGCTTTCTTTGACGACATCCCTCCAAGTTGTTGGTATCCAAACAAATTTTCACATTGTTGTTTCAGTCGTTTCTCTGTATTTGCCTCCAAATGAACACATTGATCAGCAGGATTTAAATGATCTTATAGAGCAGCTGCCTGTGCCATTTATTATATTAGGGGATTTTAATGGCCATAGTCCGCTCTGGGGAAGTAAATATACAAATTCTCGAGGAAGACAAATTGAGCAGATGATCCAAGATCATAGCCTTTGTCTCCTGAATAATGGGCAGAGTACATACTTCCATGAACCTTCAAGGACATTCCACGCTCTCGACCTTGCCATCTGTTCACCATCTCTGTTGTCATTTTGCACTTTTAGTGTTGGAAATGACCTTTACAATAGCGATCATTACCCCATTTTTGTATCTCTTGCACGAAGAGGAGCAAACCCCATGTCCAGAAGCCCACGGTTCATACTTGATAGGGCAGACTGGGAACTCTTCTCTTCCACTGCAGAGCTGACGGGGAACATGGTAGAAGATGTGCATATCGATGACGCAGTTGAAGCAGTTAGTAATACTGTTATACAGGCAGCTATGCTCTCCATTCCTAGAACATCAGGAAAAATGCTAAAGTATTCAAAACCATGGTGGAATCGTGACTGTCATGAAGCGCTGAAAAAACAGAGAAAAGCATGGGGAATTTTTCGTAGGTATCCTACTTTGCAAAACCTTATAGCGTTTAAAAGAGCCAAAGCTAATGCACGAAAAGTAAGAAGGCAGAGCCAGAGGGATTCCTGGATTTCATATGTGTCTTCAATAACATCGTCTACGCCTAGTAAGCGAGTTTGGGAAAGAGTTAAAAAAGCATGCGGAATATATAAAGACCACTCACTTTCCTTTTTGGAAAAAGATGGCAGAGTGATTAGCTCCATAGAAGAAATTGCAAATGCTATTGGTGAGACGTTTTCTGCCGTTTCTTCCAGCAGAAATTATTCTCCCGCATTTCTTTCTATTAAGCAGCGCTCCGAAAAAAATCCCATTGCTTTCAATTCCTCCAACTCTGAGCCCTACAATAGGGATTTTACTATGCTTGAGTTAAAGAGAGCTTTGTTCCAGACACACATATCCTGTCCGGGTCTTGACGGCGTGAGCTACGATATGCTGAAGCATCTATCCCGTAAGTCACTGAATGCCCTTCTCACTCTTTACAATAGGGTGTGGAAGGAGCATACTTTCCCCAGTGCATGGAGGAGAGCTGTTGTCATTCCTATCGCTAAGCCAGGAAAAGACCCGCGGAATCCCTCGAATTATCGGCCAATAGCCCTTACGAGCTGCATATGCAAACTGTTTGAAAAGATGGTAAACAGCCGCCTTGTGTATTTCTTAAAAAAGAATAGTGTATTATCACCTTATCAAAGCGGTTTCCGAAAGGGAAGGACAACTGTAGATAATATGCTCCTTTTGGAGACATCTATTCGTAAAGCTTTCCTTAGAAGAAACCATCTTGTCTCTATTTTTTTACACTGAAAAAGCTTATGATAAGGCATGGAGGTATGGGATCCTTCGTGATCTTCATGATAGTGGCTTGCGTGGCAACCTACCATTTTTCATTCAGAATTTTTTGAGTTCTAGGACCTTCCAAGTTAGGATTGGCTCTGTTTGGTCAGAAATCTTTGAACAAGAAGAGGGTGTGCCTCAAGGCTCTGTTCTTAGTGTCACTTTATTTAATCTGAAAATTAACTCTGTATTAAAAGAACTTCTTCCAACTATTTTAGGATCTTTGTATGTTGACAACCTCCAGATTAGTTGTCGAGGGGCAGATATGAGACATATAGAGAGGCAACTGCAGATCGCATTGAATAAGATCCACGAATGGTCAGTCAACAAAGGATTTACGTTTTCTGAACAGAAGACCGTCTGCGTGCATTTTTGTAGAAAGAGAGGTCTCCATCCTGAGCCTGAATTACACCTTAATGGATCTATCATTCCAGTTGCACCTGAAGCAAAATTTTTAGAAGTGATATTCGATAAGAAACTGACTTTTCTTTCTCATGTTTCACAGCTGAGAAAGAAGTGTATAAAAGTACTTAATATACTAAAAGTCGTGTCGAATACCTCATGGGGTGCTGATCGATGCTCCATGCTTCGCATCTATAGAGCACTTGTCCGCTCTAGACTGGACTACGGCTCAGTTATCTTCGGATCAGCTCGGTCTTCTGTGTTGCTAAAACTAGATCCTGTGCATCATCAAGCTCTGAGGATTTGTTCTGGAGCTTTCAGGACATGTCCTGTCCAGAGTCTTTATGTTGATTGTCATGAACCATCACTTGTCCAGAGTCTTTATGTTGATTGCCATGAACCATCACTTCGTTTGAGGCGTGAGCAGTTGTCTCTCTTGCATTATTTTAGCATTTTATCACAACCTGACAATCCTAATAGGCTAGCTTTGACTGATAACAGCTGTGACATTTTATTTGATGCACGGCCATCCTGTGTACCTCCGTTTTCTTTGAGAGTTAGCTCTCTGATCGAGGAACTCTCCCTGTCTGATATATCCCCCCAAGCCATGCAATACTTTGAAATTCCTCCTTGGGAACAGGCAGGAATCCAGATTCTTGAAATGTTTTCCCATCAGATGAAAAAAAACACTAACAATGTCATCTATACCCAACTTTTTGCTGACCACAAGTATAAATATCAAGAATATGTTCCAATATACACAGATGGTTCAAAGTCAACTTGTCAGTTGGTGACCATGTAGAAGGCAGAAGTTTGCCCCACGCTTCCTCAGTCTTAACAGCTGAACTTACTGCAATATATCATTCACTTTTGTACGTATCAAAGCGACGGCAGAAAAAGTTTATAGTTTATTCAGATTCCTACAGCGCGCTGAAAGTTTTAGAAGCTTTTTCGAACACCCATAATCCGGTAATTTTTGATATCCTGAAACTGAACTTTAAATTAAAAAGGCTCGGATTTGAAATTCTCAACTGCTGGGTTCCCGGGCATACCGGTATAAAAGGTAATGAGCGGGCAGATGTCGTCGCCAAATCAGCTGTTGAAATATCCAGTCGCCTCATCCCTATCACAGACATTAGTAGTTTTATCCAGCAAAAGATATTGGATAAATGGCAGCAGTTTTGGGATGTTCAGTCTTTTAATAAATTAAAGAGCGTGAAACCTAGAATCGAACTTTGGCATTTTACTGGAAGACGTAAGGAGGAAGTTCTTTTGACTAGACTTAGAATCGGTCACACCAGAATGACACATAACTATCTTTTAAGTGCTGATAATGAGCCTTTGTGCTCAAAATGTGGTGTATGTTTAACAGTCCGTCACCTTTTAATTGAATGTCCATTTTTTAATAGTAATCGTCAGAAACATTTTAACAGCTGTGACTTACCTCTCGACCATTTAATTGGAAGAGAGGTCAATCGTAATATATTTTACTATTTAAAGGATATTGGTGTTTATCATCTCATCTGAACTGATTTTAATTTTGTATATTAGTTTCAAGACTTGTGATTTTAACTGATTTTATATGACCTCATCCACTGGATTTTGTACATTCCTTTATCTACTTGTTTAATTCATACCTATTTTAATTTCATTGTCTATATCACTTTATATCTCATCACCTTGTGTTTGGCGCGGTATAACCATTTCTGGTTTTGCGCCAAAAATTTCACCCACCACCACCACCACCACCACCTGTGATATTGTGAAGGTTGTATGACTATTTTATGGAAAGTTCCAGAGCTCTGAAGTGTTTTTTTTTTCATAAAATAAGTTGTACCAACCTATCATCGGAGCTATGTGCATTCAATCTATTACGAACCCGTAAGCATGCAACACTTATCTGATTTGAATATAATAGTAAATAAATTCTCCTTACCCCAAACACAAATATACTTTGGAATAAAGGACGAATATCATATGCAGATTCGGAAATCTGTCACGATTTCTTAAAGGGAAACAGGCGTTTTCGAGTTGTTTTCATGATTTTAGGGTCGAAAGAAATCGCAGGAAGATGTGAATCACAGTGGCAAACTCTCAAGCTCCAGAAACGAAACAATGGTCGATCGAGTGAAACAGTTAATCTGATCAGACCGAAGAATGACCATCGACGAGTTGGCACAGCAGGTGTTGGTCTCTCATCTATTCATTCATGCAATCCTTTCAGATGATTTAAAGCAGAAACGTGTCAGAGCAAATTTTTCCCATGGCTGCTGAAACCGGATCAAACGGAAAGTCGGCAGTTGACTGCAGCTTAATGTTTTAAAAAAGCACACAGGATCCGACGCTTCTTGAGACAATTGTTACTGTTGAGGAGACGTTGAGGTACGCTCAAGTCCAGGAGCAGTCATCAGAATGGCACACAACATACTCTCGTCGACAAAAGAAATCACGTCACGTCAAATCCCAAACAAAAATGATACTCATTGCGTTTTTCGACAACGAAGATGTGGTGAACCAGGAATTTGTACTAGCTGGAGAAACTGTTAATGGCAATGCAAGTTACATGTGCAACTTTTGAAAAGACTGAGCGTGGCAATGCGAAGAAAGCGTTCTTCCAAAAAGCAAGGATAATGGTCACTGCATCACGACAATGTTCCCTCCCGCACATCGACTCTTGTGCAGATAGGGCTTGCAAAAAGGAGCATTCCGCTCCTCTACTATCTTCTCTGTTCAGCGCATTTAGCACCATCGGATTTCTACCTCTTACCCAAGATCAAAATAGGCCTCAAAGATAACCGTTTTGACAGCGTAGAAGACACCAAAACCAATGCGACGGCTAAATTCCGGAAGATACCACATCAGGACTTTCATCATTGTTTTTAGCAATGGCAGGAGCAATGAAACAAGTGTGTGTGTTCTGAAGGAGCCTATACTGAAAGAAAGAAAGAAGGCGATTAAGTAAAATGTGTACCTATATTGTGATAATGAAGAGTTGTTATGAGATTCGTAGAACTTTTTGACTGCCTTCGTACGTTTAGTGATTTTTGGAGCAAAGCGTTTGCTTATTATGCGTTCAAAACTTAAGAACAGGAAACTGCTCTGTCATGGAAAAGATGGCGAGAGTTACGGAAGAAGATCTAACAAAAAATAGCATACTATATGTACTTCCATATTTTATTAACCACGTTTTTATTAAGTGAAATTCAGCATTTAGGTTTAAAAATGTAACACATCATTTATTTAAAATTAATACCAATCTAAGGTTGAATTTTTCCAAACTTTTTTACTTAATGCAAGTTTCTTTCCTTAGCTTATTGTACTCATAGGTATAAAAACAAAATTTTATATAGCTTTCACTATTACGTCTTGTAATAAATTTTAAATCATATTATTACAATAAGTATGTTTTTCAAAATAAAGCTTTATAAAGGCTGCTTGTTACCTAACATGAGATTAGCAAATAAAAATCAGAATTTAAACGAGTTCCTCAGCTAGCAATTTCTACACGAATAAGCTGTTTATACCACAGATGTAGATACCACAGACGTTTATACCACAGATGTACATACCGTATGCATAGACATACTCCTCTCTCTGTATGTACATGAGATGTATGTACAATATATCACTCGTCATTTTGTTTTGAAAGAGATGGGCTAAATTGCATTGTAGCTATTCTAAACGATTATATCAATAAAAGTTATAGTTTACCTCCGAAATTTTTATATAAAATGACAGGAACGAAACAACGCTTCATGAGAAACTCAATATCGTGGTGAATCTCGGTTTTGAGGTAATGTGATTTCTTTATGTTCCATAAAGATACCCCACCATTTTATTTCCAACAAGCGCTACATCATCTGCATATGCGGATATATGCCAATGCGTTCTTTTATGTAAATAGTGAATCTCCAGGTAATCTTTATAAATTTCTCTAAGTGCTGAATTCTGTTAACTAATTTCCTCACTATTCTCCATTCAACAGCATCAAAATACGACTATTTTCAATTTTTAATTTTAATTGCTGCGAAATTTCATATGCAAGTTCAGCCCGAACTAACTAGATAAACCATGCATCCTGTATTGAATGAAGCTATACATTTCTACTGCAATGTGTTTCCTATGCTTTTCTTTTAATGAAAATCCTAGTTTCGCCATTTTTCTCACTTCAGTTTAATGTGTTTAAACTTCTGTCAATCATTACTTCTAAACAAATTTGTGTGAATGGTACTCATATTTCGCACTAAGGGGTAGCGATTGAGTTCGATAGGGAGTGAAAACAGTTGAGCATTTTAGGTACTGTGTTTGGTAGAATTTATCTCTAGTCTGTGCGTGCCGCCAGTTGCAGGATATGCATAAGGCGTACTTTTTAAGTTTTCGTTTTATACAGAGTAGAATTTCAAAGAAGCTACAGTGCACCTTAAATGATTGTCTTCAAATTTAATAAACAATGCAGACATAAAATAAAACTGATATGTAATGAAAACTTTCCAGTCACGGAGATATAATTTCAATTGAATTTGAACACCGAGTAATTAAAATTTCCTGCTTCCGAAATTCCAAATTCCGGATTATATGGGATTACGTGGATTCAAATTACGTGGAAATTACGTATAACAAAAGCATTACAATCAGCGTTTCTGTAAAGTTTTGTATGAGTTCTGTTAAAAAGAACAATTCTGGTTTGCAAAGTCCTGTACTCTTATCTTCCATCAAAGGACGAACACATCTGAATGTTTTCAAGGATCACTCTCCCTCCTCCCTTACCACCATCCTTTCGTGAGTGCCACCACGACGCACGGCACTATACGCATACGAACATCCATGCCTTCTTCGGGATTCGAACACGGGACTATCGCTACGCAGTTAATATCATTAACCACTATACCGTCTGGGCGGCGAAATAATTTGGTGTAACAGAAAGTTAATTTTATTTCTAAATTGCATCTTTATAAAATATTACCATCTGTCCCATTTTTGTTCGACGCAATTATCGACGCTCTATGAATAATTAAAAAACACAAAAATGAACGATCAAGTAGTATTCGGAACTATCAAAATAAATATTGTCATCTAAGCAGTAAATTCAGAGTTATGTATTATCACACTTATTTTCTCTTACACTAAACATAATTTAAAAAAAGTTTGACGGTATTATTATTTTTGAATTAAGTGATATTTAAAAATTAATAGATTAAGTTATAGATTGAGAAATCTTTCCTTATATCTAATAAAAAATAAAAAAAATAAGAGCAAAAATTAAATGCTAGGAAAGGGAAAAAAGGAGAAAAAGTCTCACGCTTAAAGATAACTTTGGCACAACTACAAAGACAGGAAGTCTTTTTTT
>KK119037.1:279080-336218 GCA_000611955.2 Stegodyphus mimosarum | reverse complement strand
CTACACATAGATGTATATCCATAAAACAGTTTATGTATTATATATACATAAGGTAGAAAATATTTAAAGGAAATTTCTATTGGTAACGGTCTCTTTTATTTTTCATTTTAACTGGGTATTTTTCCTTTCTTCCTAAAAATAACAATTACGAGTATTCATAATATTCCAGTCTAAACTGCATCATTTCAAAATTAATCAGCATCATAAAACCTTATTAAACGCAGCAGTACAAACGCCTTTTATCCAATCCCTGAATAATATTTTTATTGAGAACCGAAACATTTTGACTCTCTTCTGGTTTCTTCTGAATGCATCATATTCTTGCTTGCATACAACAAAGTTACACGCGCCGCCGACTTCTCTGTATCACGCATTGCCTTAGGATGTGCTAAGCTTACAAAATTGTAGTATTGTAGTATGCATAATGATGTGAATAAGATATTGCATCTTCATAACTGCTTTAACCAGACATAAAGTATGCTGAATCAACGGCTACATCTGCTTGCAAGTTTCTTCTGCCTTTTCCTGCATCAATCTACTACATCATCAAATTTTGCCAAGTTATTAACTACGCAATATCACCAATCTATTACAGCCATCTCCAGATTTATTACGCGCGCGCGCACACACACACACACGCACGCACGCACGCACGCACGCACGCACATAATATAAAAATAAAATTATAACTTAAATTAACAATAACCTCTTAATTCCTTATTTTATTTTAGGCATTTCCCTTTCCTTCCTTTACATAACTTAATTAATTCGGAACTTGCATTCAAAGTTTACAAAACCGAGAGCTTTCTCTTAATAAGCTTCCATATTAGATAATTACGCACTTTGCTTGTGAGCCTCGCCCTAGTTAGGTTGTTGCTTGCTGCTCTGTTCTTACCAAAAGCTACCAATAATATAAATGTTTTAAACTGGCACGATTAAAGTACAAAGTTATTTGTGGTCTCAAATGTCAAATGAAATAAAAAAGAGTATTTAATTTTCCTTGGCTGTCAGGTTTGCTGTTTATCATGGAACAACATCTGCGCAATCAATATTTCTACATCACTACACAGATATATTGCACGTTTTTTCAATAATATTTTGCGTTTATGAGCCAATGATACAAGCAAGTAAGAACTCGTTTGTAAAAGTATTTCAGCTCATGAGGTAAGAAAGTTAGGTTACAATAGCGTTTTATCTTCTACTATTTCTTCATTCCGATGAACAGAATGCTGGTCAGTTTAATCATGGCTTACACAGAGGTGTCCGCCGGAAACATCGCGGACGAAAACGACGAGGAGAAAACAACATAAGGCGAAAACATCGCTAAGAAAAACATTGTGGAAGAAAAGAAAGCAAGGAGAAAACATCGCAATTCTAAAACATCATCGTCGAAAATACCGTGGTAAAAAAATGAAGCGCTTTCAAATCATTGCACGACGATAACATTGCAGAAATGCGTTTTTCAGGCTTTAAAAAATATATTTGCATGGTCATATAATGATTCGTAAGGGTAAGAACCAATGAGGAATATTTTTAAACTCGAGGCTTCTCATTGACTGATGTAAAAGCGAACTAGTTTCCGTTAATGTTCCCAAGCTGAACTAGTCAGCAACAGTGACCGAGCGGCAAAATCGCTGAGGACGGGTAGTTCAATCTGGCGAATGAGCTGGCTGCGTGAGATTTTCATTGTTTTCCTAATGTATAGGGTCGATGCAGGCCAGTTCCTGGTGAAGCCTTCCACAAAAGCATCCCTCCCCTTGAGCAGGTAGCATTAGCGTGCTTTGCCATTATTCAATGAAACCAAAACCTCTAATGAAATATTATGTACTTGATTTATTTCATCATAACTAACAAATCAGAATCCAAACGATTAACTGCACGCTGTACATTGCAGAAAAAAAGAGGGGCGGACAGTTCGATATCTCATTCACTATTGGACCGATTGACGAAATTCAACTTGTGTTTTTCATGTCTCGAAAGCGCGACTTAGGATATGTATTAGATTTATATATAGAATTGTTCTAATATAGGTATTTTGACACAAAATCGGACGTTTTCTGAAATTACATGCCAATTTTTTCCATAGTTCGATTCTACAACTTAAATTATATCAAACTGCTAAGTTTTGTAAAAACCGCAGGAGTACTTTTTAAAAAATTAGCTCTCAAAATTTTAGCTCCTCAGTGTTAATTGGATTTGGTATATATTTGTTAATATCTGTTTTCTTATTAAACTTATTTGATTCTTCCTTTCACATTTCGAAATTTAGGTTCATTCCAAATAAAATTCCCTCAATTTTTGTGATTTATTTTTAAAATTTGTATTTTTAAATAATTTTTATAAATGTTTTTACAAAAAATGGATGATAACCTATAAAATTTTTAATATCATCTTAAAGTAAATGTATTTCTAGGCACACCTGCAGAATATTAGAGCTTTTTATTCAAAATTTTCCAAGATATACATGAATTTACACATTGGAGCATTTTGAAATTTCGCATATTTGTTACAAACGATAATAACGCCAAATGTGGTTTACGCACTTTGTTAAAATTATTTGAAAGTATGACCGATGACTTTTTTTCCTTTCGTCTACAGTGAAAAAAAGGAAAAGAAAATATGTTGCTAGAAATTAAGAATTTCGCCATGTGAATTATTCTTGGCGCAAACTGAAAAAAACCCGCCAAGATAAATTTTTGAATTTATCAGTAAATTTCGCACAAAATTTTACAAAATTTAATATTTAGTCATAATTTGAGTTGTAAAATTGAAATATGGAAAACAATTGCCATGAAATTTCAGAAGCCCAATTTTATGTCAAAATACGTGTATTAGAACAATGCTATAGATAAATCTAATATATCTACTAAGTCGCGCTTGGAGACATAAAAAACGTAATTTGAATTTTATCAATCGGCCCAGTAGAAGGGAGATAAAGAACTGTCACTTTTTTTTTTGCGCAGTGTATATGAAAATGTTAATGACATTTTAAGAAGACAAATAAACTGAAACAAAACAAGATTTAATTTTCATTAAAAGAATATTAGATTAAAAAAGGTAAAAGAAAATAATCTGATAATTTGATAATTAACTAAACAACTTTAATAGAGGTAACCTCAAGCAGTTACTCATCTTCCATTTCCTAATCTTTTTTTAGATTATATTTTTCATGATAAAATACCAGAACAACTTTAAAAAAAGAGTTCAATTAGTTAATGACCTATATTAATTAGTTAACTACGCGAGCTTAAAATTCTATCAAATTGCCACAAGTAGATTTAATTTTCTACTCATATTCAATTTTTGAATGTTTAAGTTTACTTCTTATTTTTTCAGCAAAAATTTGTTAGTTAATTTAAAAATATGAACTACAAAAGTAAAAATACTCCACTTTCCATTTTGCGTTCACAAATTATTATGCATTGTTGAAACATTTTCGTTTTCCCTTCCGATGGAATGAAATTTTGTTTACTGTTTATCTTGTCTGTCGCCGATGAGGTCACATGACCGGCGGCAGACAGGAATGATGGGAAATTTTCCCTTTTAGTTGGACTTGTGTTTGCTTCTTGAAAAACGTTCATCGTACGTGTACAATGCATAATCTGGAAAATATAAGCATTAATAAATCATTCGTTAAAATTAAACGTCTAAATCTTTTCTAAATAAAATTAAGTGTATACATTTTGGTGCCGAAATGCATATATGCATTTACAACTTTTAAAGCCGAAAAATACATGTCTGCGTAATGAAAAGATTTTTAGGTGCTTTATATCAGTGTTCCCCAACCTTTTTATCACCGCGGACCGGTCAACGTTTGATAATTTTACTGCGGCCCGCTGGCGGGGGATGTTGATTGTTTATATTTTAGATTATTTTGATTTATTCATTTTAATTTAATTGTATTTAAATATGCCTTCAAAATAAAATACAGTCACACCAAAAAATAAATATAAAGTGATTTAACATTTTAACTTACTAGAACGTTAAATCAATGAGAACCCTGAGCTTGTTTCTTTACAATGAGACTGTTAAATCTGAGGGTAATCTGAGACAATGACACCCGAAGTGTGTTGCTTATGTCCAGTTTATTCCTTGCTTTGTTTTGATTGCTGTTACTGCAGAAAACCTACAAATAGGTTGCCGGAAATGGCAATAGGGATTTAAGTGCTGTGGTGGCAGTCTCAGGGTATTTTGCCATGACTTTAATCCAGAACACCGGCAGAGTTGTTGTCTCGAACGTAGTTTTAAGGACGCCATCATTTGCAGTCGCCAGCAGTTGATCTTCTTCTTGCACAGACATGCTAGATTCCCCTGATTTGTTGACAAATGGGTCGCGTTGCAAATCCATTCCTTACCAGTTCGTGGGTCTTTTATGGTTGGGAAGTAGTGCTCGAACTCTTTTAAAAGCAAACACTGGTGATCGTGCACCAACTGGGAGAATGAATGTTCAGGCTTAGTCTCGCCTAAAATCCCCGCTGTCTGAAACATGTCGAAAATTCCTCTGTTCACGCGCCATCCCCACAACTCCAGTTTGGATTTAAATGCAGCTACTTTGTCTGCCAACTTGAAACCAGTTGTCATTTTCCCCTGAAGGCCCAGATGGAGGTCATTCAGCAGGTTGTATATGTCACATAGGTAAGTCAGTTTGGTGACCCATAGCTTGTCACTGAAATGTGCTGCCAGCGATGACTTATCTTCTAAGAGAAATCTTTGAAATGGCTCTTTCAATTCAAATACTATGAGTAGCGATTTTCCTCTGGATAATCATCTTATTTCTGTATATAACAGAAGGCATCTGTACTCTGCATCCATCTCCTCACAAAGCTGCTTAAACAGGCACGAGTTAAGGGCGTGTGCTTTGATGTAGTTAATAACTTTAACGACATCAATCAATACGCTAATAAATTCCGGTGACGTTTTTAGGCTTGGTAGCACTTCCCTGTGAATGAGACAATGTGTAGATTCACTTTCAGGTGCAACTTCCTTAACCCGAGGAGTTAAACCAGACAGTCGTCCGGTCATGGCAGCAGCTCTGTCTGTGCATATATCTACACAAAAGGACCATTTTACACTCATGTCCATAAATTAAGGATAATGCAAAATCAGGCAAAGGAAGAGTTAGAAGCAAAACATATTTGACTTATTTGTAAAGCTTATTTATTAAACAAAAGGTAAAGAGCAAAAAAAGATGCTATATGTTTGATATTATTAAAAAAATTAGCGATTTTTTCTCCCTGGAGCAAATTATAAAAAAAACTACTTACAAAAAAACCAATATTACATGGTTGGTATCATTTTTAATACATTGTATGTCTCCCAGACGATGCAATACAGTCCGTACAACGCCTAGGCATGCTGAGTATCAAATTATCGATCTGATCTTGGGGGATATTACACCGCTCAAAAAGCAATACTCTCCGAAGTTCCGCTAGACATGTAGGAGGAGGTTGACGGGATGCAACTCGTCGGCCCAGCATGTCCCATACGTGCTCTACTGGATTCAAGTCCGGTGAGAATGCTGGTCAGTCCATACGGGTGATATCCTCCGATTGAAGGCATTCATTCGCTAACGATATTTTCACGTTGAGGACGGGCATTGTCACCCATAAACACAAATTGTGCGCCCATGATGCCCCGAAACAAACGCACATGTTGTTCTAGAATGACGTCCCGATAGATTTGGCTTGTCATGCTTCCAATTTGAACATGCAGGTCAGTTTTGGAACCCGGAATAATTCCACCCCAAACGAGCAATCCTGCACCACCGTAACGGTGTCGTTCAATGATGTTTTCTTGGTGGTAACGGGTACCTGGAGCTCTCCATATGAATGTCCGGCGAGAATCAGACTGCAAGCTAAACCTGGACTCGTCGGAAAACATCACACAATCCCACTGTTGCGGTGTCCACAATGTATGCTCTCTACTCCAAGCTAACCGCAGGCGACAATGAGTTGCAGTAAGTGGAACGCATCTGACAGGTCTACGAGCATATAGACCATTTTGCCCTAAGCGTCTGTACACGGTCTGCCTTGAAATTGTCGTACCAGTGGCTGAAGAGAGGTGATGAGACAGGTCTGAGGCTGTGCTCCGCCTGTTTCTTTTGGCAGTAACTGCCAAATACCGGTCCTCATTCGGAGTTGTAACTCTGGGGCGACCTGTGCTGTAACGTCTACTCTCATTACCATCATCTTGGAATCGTTGCTAAAGCCTGGAGATGACATTTTGGGCAATTCCAAGTTCGTCTGATACTTCCATTTGGGTACGCCCACATTCCAGACGGCCGATAATACTACCGCGTAAAAAATCCTCCAAATGCGTCCTTTGTGTCATAACTATTCGGTTATTGCACTGAAATGCTTATAAAGCGCCTGCGAACAATTTTACTTCTTTGCCTGTATTTCTTATATATCACTCTCTTACACTCTCGTCATTGTGACGTACCATCGGTGTGATCTGGTTACTTCCTGAAATTTGCATATGATTCTTGAAGATGTGTGTAGTGATTTTACAGGTGATATATTTATTTTAGAGTTCGATTTCCGCGTGACTCCGAATTATCCTTAATTTATGGACATGAGTGTAGTTGTTCTGATATATAACCATCCAGTGACTTGAACAGTTCTGCTCCTGTGGTGTTGGTTGGCAAAGATAGTGCACATAACAAATCCTCGTGCACATTCTCCTGATACAGATATCACACACTGACAAGCAGTATTGCCTTGTTGTCGATATCTGTAGATTTCGTCAACCTGGAGTGCGTTACACGGTGATGCATTAATCCTCTTCAACAATTGCTTCTCAATGTCTTCGGCTATTTCCTCAATGCGCTTAATCACAGTGCTAGCCGACAAAGGCACATGTGCTATATTTTCCACAGCAGCCTCACCTAGGAGTTCACGGTAAATGTCTTTAGTGGCGGGCCAGATTGATTCTTCCCCGATAGTCAATGGCTTTTTAGCTTTAGAAATACGGTTAGCCATCAAATATGATGCTCTCAGTACATTTTCCTTTATTGATGTGGTGGGCCTTATAAATTTCTTCTGTCCTTCGTGTCCCCGTTTTTTTCTTTCAAAATACTCCAGGGATTTTTAATCCAAGGTGATTGGCGTTCAAGTGGCAAAGCAGTTTTGAAGGTTTCATTGCGTAATTAGAGACATGGTCTCCGCAAACTATGCAGAGCGGTTTTGGATTGTGAGAATCACCTATCCCGATAAAACCATATTTCAAGTAGGACTCATGGTATTGCCTGTGAAAAGTTACATGTTTCTTTGATGTTGAATGCTCTTCTTTTGTCTCTTCACTCAGCCATTTTTTTTTCAAGGAATCTTTCTAATGACGTCTGCTTCGTACTCATTTTTGCTAATTTGTTGGTTAGATTTCAGCAAACACAATACACCCGTACAACCAAGCCCTGTTAAACATAAGAAAGTACCAGAGAACAGAGAGAAGAGCAATACAGACCTTCTCTTTACCTAAGCTACAACTTTTGAGCGACGAGAACAATTCATTTCAGAAAATCCACTCATTTTAATTGCAGAGCAAACTAAATCATTTTAAACAAAACCGCACAAAACACACAAAACAGTAGACAGGAATCATGGTCACGTGGTCTTTGGGCGACTAAATGGGGATGAGTCAGCTTCTCTTTAAAGAAGCCTTATTGCACTCTCGCTGTGTGTGACGTCACGATCGAGAGAGAGGAGAAGGAATTTCTTCATTAGTTCTAATGTAAATTTCACGCCGCGCTTCCGTGTTTCATTTATGATATTTACAGTTATGATGACCGATTTTTGTTTTATTAAAACTATTTGAAAGAGAAAATAGTTGCGGTGGTTTTCTTTTCTTTTCTTCTTTTTTTTTTACTTTTTAAAACATTAAAAAAATTATGTCAACTACCTTTGGGGGCCTCTTTTTTTAAATAAATAAAATTTTAATGAAACACAGATGTTTTTAATTTGGGGTATAAACCTAGGAATTTAAATTCAGTTTCAATGAAATGGGCGGCCCGCTAGAAGATGTTTTTAATTTGGGGTATAAACCTAGGAATTTAAATTCAGTTTCAATGAAATGGGCGGCCCGCGGCCCGGTACCATTTGATCCCGGACCGCGGGTTGGTAACCACTGCTTTATATGATATTTTCGATAATGATGTTTTTAAACTGCGAAGTTTTCGAACCGTTTATTTTTCACGATGATGCTTTGTGTCACGATGTTTTAGAATTGCAATGCTTTCTTCTTGCATCCCTTTCTGCTAGGACGTTTCCGCCTGGCGTTCATTTTCCCGCGACATTTTATTAGCGGTATTTTTGCCGCGATGCTTTCGCCTGTAACCGTACACAGAAGGTCTGTGAAGTATCGAAAAAGGTATTTTATCCCATTTCTCTTGAACAACTTTCCAAAGTCCAAGAATGGTTGTTGGTCGACGTTTGGGTAGTCCCCTTTTTAAAAGTACACACGCGCAAAAATCTATGGGTGATACATCCAGAGATTTAGTAGAGATATAAGTGAAAAATATAGTCTTAATACTCATTTCTCGTTCCAATTTTTTCCAGGAAAAGAACAGTGGATTTTGACGTGTGGCTGCTTGCTTTATCTTGATGCAGTTCTATTGATTGATGGCTCTGTGTGTGAAGAGTTGTAGAAACATTAGGTATTTTTTAAACCAGAAGAAGAGAAAAATGAGTAATGGAATCGAATCACGGACCTCTTGATTACGCGTCGAGTGTGCTGACCACTACACCACGAAGGCATGCCAAGAAGGCTGGAGAAATACTTTATATACTCCCCTTTTAAAGGGCGACCGGGGATCAGGGGACCCAATCGCCAAATCTTGGTGGTGAAGAATATTATCCACCACTGTTTTTAGTTCGGGCGCTACTGTACAAACATTAGGTTATTTCGAAGCAGGAGAGATGAAGAATGAACAATGCCCTCGCACGGAATCGAACCACGGAGCTCTCGATTACGCGTTGAGCGTGTTGATGACTACACCAGGAAGGCATGCCAAGAAGGCGGGAGAAATACCTTATAGAGTAAGCATTTCATACTTGAAAATTGGGTATAAAATATATTCCTGATAATATATGAAGTTGATTTGAACATATTCCTTCACTCTATTCATTTTTAATTTTCCGTTATATGAAAAACCAGCAACAATCATAAATCCCTTTGAAAAACTTTCCTTATATTCTTTGAACCATGTTTTAAGAATTTTTTCTTCCCTTTGATGATAATAAATGTATCTTTTTTTATTGCAGTAATTTAACTGCACCCAAGATTCACCTATTGTGAGATTTGCCCATTTTTTTCGGATATACGTTTCACGTAAAGAATTCTGAAGCACGTTCAGCCTTCGGCACTATGTCATGGAAAAAGACGATTCACATTACTTTTTTTCACTTTTTTAAGATTCAAATCAACATTAATCACTTTGTTTAATATTGACACTAAGCACTTTAAGGATTTTGCACCTGTCCTTTGAATTGGCGGATTTTCTTTTAATATTAAAAATCTTACCTC
Organism: Stegodyphus mimosarum; assembly: GCA_000611955.2. Lineage (NCBI taxonomy): Eukaryota > Metazoa > Arthropoda > Arachnida > Araneae > Eresidae > Stegodyphus > Stegodyphus mimosarum. The sequence continues at coordinate 326,699 of KK119037.1, read as the reverse complement.
TGCAACATTCGAAACATTCCTTTTTTTCTTCTCGGATACGTATTTGGAACAATTTTTCCACATGAATCCAAACTTTGACGTTTTCTTCCTTTCTTGTTGACAATATTACCTATCGTAGCTTTAGATATTGAAAAACTGTTGGCTTTCAGAGCATTTTTTAATAACTAAATACGAATAATTTTCTTTGGAAAGGGCACAAACATAGCCTTCCATGCATTGTTTCTTTAAAAGCGCCATTTTGCATGAAAGCAAAACAGTGATGTAACAGACGATTATTTAGTTGCAGTTCAAAAAAGAATTTCGAAGAAGACAACTTTTTTTTTTGCAAAGCAAAATTGTCTAAAAAATGTGTGAATAGCTTCCGCATTATCAAGTTACAAAAAAAAGATTTAAATACATTTTTTAGCCCAAAGGGCGTTAGCCCAGAAGGGCTATTAATTTCATTTTGGCATTTTGCGTCGATTTACTACTATAAACGGCGAATCACTTTTTTTTTAAAACTGTTGCCACCTAATATTATCGCCCTGTGTTATATTTAAAGAAATTAAATAATGAAGAATCTGCATAAATGTATATATGTTTCTCGCATTGTGATAAAACAACGGTATGTAGAACCGTCAAATTTTGAATAACGTAATCTTCCGCAGAATATGGGCATCTGAAAGCCCTAATTTGGAATTTGTTTTATTTTCTATTCCATACTCTGTAAAATTTTAACGGATGTTTGATTCACAAAGTCAACGATTTCAAAGCAAGCAATGCAACACTGTGCGGAAAATAATTTTTTATCTCCAGCATGCGAGACTATCTATTGGAAATCACTGTTTTTAAATATTCTGTGATATTGTTGCTGAATTGAATTTTACGTGGTTTAAGTGCGAAGAACATGATATTTAATAAATAAGGGTAACACACAAAACGTTAAAAAAGTCCCTTTGGGCGTAATGTATAATCTGAAAGCTTTTAGCTTTCATTCCCCCTCTCCATCCGATATCGTCCGTTATGAATTTATACGACTGAAAGCTTTATGTTCCGAATGAAATGGCTGACAGTAACACTGATATTTTAAACACAGTGACAAAACTGTTTTAAGATCTAAGAACTAAACAATATTCAATTTAAGAATAGTAGAAAATTCGCGATAACTTTGGCATGATTCGCATAGTTATTAAAGAACAGCAGCAACGGGAAACTCATTCCCTGAAAGAAACATCTTAGATTTAAAAGTCTCGAACAAAGAACGTCGAACAAAAATTCTGGATAGATTATTTTTTACTCTTGATGAAAGGAACGTGTCTCTGATTGCCCTCGAAATAGATAGAATTTTATTTGAAATCTATGCCAAAACGAGGTTGCTGTCTTACCTAATTTTAAACTTTACTTTGGAGTGCTTCTTTTCCTATAGAACTAAACAAATATCAGGTTTCAAGAAAAAAAATACTGCTTGCATAAGTGAATGTTTTCTTATGAAAGAATTTTACCTCGGTAATTTTCAAAAGGCATGTTTCTTTTATACTGCTGCCTACAATATTTCTTCCGAACTTCAGTGCCCAATTGTTGACTCTGGAAAGAAAAGAACGAATACTTTAAATTTATACTTTATTTAAGTATTTTATAATACTTATCATGCTAATTTGTTTAACTTAGAATAACTTCAATAGATAAACTGCGTATTCTCATCATGTAATATATAAACGAAATGAGCAATGAAACGTGATAAATACTTTCTTACCTGAAATTCCTTACAGTAATGCATTACACACAAATTATTCAAAAGTGTCCATCAAAAACGTAAAGGCAAGTTAGGGGACAGAAATAAACAGATTTTGTAATAAAAGGCGTGTACGGAAATGGCACGTTGAGGTGCAAAAACGCGCAGCTAAGCAGAATGTAATATTCTGCTGGCATGAATTATAATTCCCAATGCGAATTTTGTAAGAAATGCAGAGCTCGACAACATCATTTTATCTATAGGCATGGAGCTAAAGCGGACGATTTCTTCAAAGGAGATGCAGAGAACGATTTCCGAGTACCTCTGTTGAGTAATTACTCCGTTTCCATCCACAACAACATATATAAAATACATATCGACGAACTCCCTGTTCGTGCAGCGGTGCCTAGCGCTCGAAACTGTATGGGAATGCGGATTTATATCATCAAAAGCGCCTTTATCTACCGCTCAATAGCGTCCTGTAGAACTTTAGCGCGCCATTTCGGCACACATAGTCCATTACAAAATCTGTTTATTTCTGTTCTCACTACCTGTCTTTACTTTTTGCCAGATATTTTTTAATCACCCTTTATGTCAAAATCAAGAAACACAGAAGCTGAATTTTCAAAGCTTGAGAGTATAGTGGCGCAAGAAACAGATTTATGTATGAGTAATGCCTTTTATTTAGGAAGTTGGAGCTTATTTATCTAATTCGGAAAGTACAATATATTTTCATGGAAAATATTAATGTTTTCTGAAAATCAATGTCCATGAAATTCATGTAGAACTAGTGTGTAAAATTTAATTCATTTCCCTTCCTTGTACGAAGTAAGAAGTATTGCAATCGCGAAAAATTTCGGGTATGATATTTCAACTAAAATATCCATTTTGACCGCTATTGAATGCAATTTAACGATGCTTTTGCGTGACATCTGTACGTAAGGGCAGAATAAACGACTCTTTTTCCCCAAAAAATTATAAAACTCATTTAAAGTGGATTCTGAGCAGAATTTTTCGTGACGTCTGTGCGTACGTACGTACGTATGTATCTCGCATAACTAAAAAAAACGAGTAAACTCAGAACGTTGAAATTTTGTACATAGGACTGCTATAATATGTAGATGTGCACCTCCTATTTTGGTTGCAATCGGCCGCACCAAAAGTTATTATGTATATAAACCAGTAATTTACCATAAATTATAATAAGAAAACTTTCTTTAATTTACTTTTAATTACCTTTATTTTGAAAATGCATGTATATATATATGTATTAATTTTATTTTGAAAATGTATGTATATATATATCTACTCTGTTACGCAGTTCAGTGATCTCAGTTTCTTTCTTATATGTTTCTAAATTGTGCTTTTTTTTGGCTTTGAAAATGATTGAAAAGCTTCGGAACAACAAAGATAACGCCTTCTTTTATTATTGCGAATTAAATCATGCTTAACCCATTCTAGAATTTATTCGAGGAAATTAGTGTTTAAGGTTTAGAAGAATTTTTGATATAGATGTTTTGAGTTTTTGTGTATTTTTGCCTTGTCGCTCAATGAGAACTGAATTAATTGAATCAGAAATACTGAATCGTTTGTGAAAAACTGTTTCTTTTCTTTTTTTTGGAGGGGGGTTAATTTCTTTTATACATCGTTTTAGATTTATTATTACATGTGGCAACGATTAAATACTTCTTCAGACGATGTAACTTTTTGTGCATTCTGAGTTATAAAATGAATGAGATGCAACGCTGGTAAGTGAACCTAGCACCAGAGTGTCGCTATGGTAAACAAACACAGTGAACTTTAAAGAGTGCATTTAATCTATTGTGGTTTATGCGTTCTCGACGAAGTAAATTTAATTCAATCTAATAGGTTTAAATGAAATGCAAGAAAAAATGCGTACAATTTAATATTCCGTACAAGGAAATCATGTGGTGTACACATGAGACTTTTTTGATTTTGAATTATTATAATATGTATGCTATAATAGTATACGCTGCAATTGATTTTTCCTTTCTATTTTATCAGCCTTAATATTTCTATCAGCTCGGGTTTCACAGAATAGTAGTACTCAATACTATTGATTAACTGATTCGAGTGAAGAAGGGGAGATTCTCTGATCTTAAACTGCTAGGTTCAAGAGGTTAAGAAAAACTATATTTAATTCTGACAATGTTATTCTTATTCCATAGTTTGTAAAACTTACAAATTTTTTTTAAAAAACTCTACGATTTGAAAGCGAGCATTGGCAACACTTTTCGAAATGAAGCAAATTTTTATCTCCAACGCGCGAGACTGTTGCCACTGGGAAAAAAAAAGTGCGAAAATTAGCGTTTTCAGAGTTTTTCATTAATATCTTGTACAAAGATGAGAATGGTTGAAAGGGTTTCACACGAAGTTTTGGAATCCGGGGTTACCTCTCTCGAAACTCAACTCTCGCCGTTCCGGAGGAGACGGAGATAAAAAAAAACTAGACGCGTACAAATTTTAATAGTATACCTATGATCTATGATATTTGTGACATAATTTGCAGCATAATTGATATAAAATGCAGAAAATATCAAGAAGTAACAGATTATTTCAAACATTTTTTACAGAATTTGAAGATTTAAGGAATGTATTAAATTACAGAAGTGAAATAATAAAATTTACTTTAATGACCCTGAAGTGGAAATAATAGGAGTCTATAATATGAGAACTATAATATATATGACTATAATATGAGAACTATAATATATATGACTATAATATGAGAACTATAATATATATGACTATAATATGAGAACTATAATATATATGACTATAATATGTATGTTAACTATAATATGAGGTAATTTTATTTTAATTGTGCAAAAACGGAATTTGCGAAATCCGAACGATATGTATCATCTCAGAAAATGTAATAACATTGAATTTTCTTTTCCTAATACTGAAATGTTGATAAGAATTTATCTAACTGTACTTGAAAATAATGCAAAAGGAGAGAGATATTTATTCTAAAACAATTATTTAATAAGTCCATTAGAATAGGAAAGGCCAAGGTCTTTAATAATTCTTGTTATAGGAACTCTAAAACTGTTAGACTGGAAAAATATTATTGGTCAATTTTCTAAAATTAAAATCCGAAAATGAAAAATTTTTAAATTTTTAAACGCTGATTAATAGATATAACTAAATAAATTTATAGATATTCCTCTTCATTATACTAGAAACTTTATATAATTAGTACTGTATTATTACTTACATTCTTTATTACGAATAAAATTCTAAGTGATATTATTTAAACTTTCTCGCCAGTGCTAACTTGATTATTTACATTATCTGCATTATCCACATTAAAATTTTATGAAAGAAGTTCTGTTGACTATATTTTTGTAAAATATATCGTTATCTTCTTAACCAGGATTTATAATACGCACATTAGGAAAATATACGTGCATTTATAAAATATACAGAGTCAAAGACCGTGAAAACGTTTTAACAACAAAATTACAGCCTGCTCTTAATAATTCTATTTAAAGAATAGAGAATGAATAGACAAATTCTCACTGAGTGTCTTGCCATAATAAGCAAATCAAAAGATAAAGAGCTTAATTAAGTAGGCAAAATTTTTATAATTTTTTAAAGCTTATGAGCGACATTTTTTTATGTTTTGATTGTCACTTCAGCAATTAGTTTTTAATTAAAATTTAATTACTTCAAACTGAAAACCGAAATAAACAGTTAAACTCCTTAATAATCAGAAGCATTAAAAAAATTCTTTTTTTCTCCAAGAAAGTGCTTACGACATTAAAGGAAAAAAAGAAAAGAAACCACTGATGCAACTTATCCTTCCCTGCAATTAAATTACTCATTAAGGTGATTTATATTTTAGCGTTAATTTATCTGAAAGATTTGGTTTTGCACGATTATCACGGAAACATGACAATTATCGTCTTTCGCAACACAGTTTGTATTACAAAAGTGGCCATAGCGCTTCTCTACATGTATGAAATGTCAAGAAACTTAATCATGTTATTGATGAACATAACAAAAATTAAATATTGTACAGAATTTATCAAATAATATTTTAAAGAAAATATGTAAAAAATAGATTTGGGATGTATGTATGTTTGTGGATGATTTAGGATGGATGTATGTTTGTATCTTTACAGGAACGGACTGCTGAATTTCTGAATCTTTACTAGCGGTAGAAACCAAATTGGGGTGGTCTGTGAGCAGAGTAGAAAATACGCGTAATGCAGCAGATATATTTCATATCATACAGAATTTGACATAAGTTAAAAATAATTTAGAAGTTGTTTTGATATCAAACTGATGAGAAATTTATGACAAGTAAAAGCTTTGGGAATTTCTAATAAAGCACAGTCACAGTTTAGAAGACGATGGCAAGTACAGTTTAGAAGACAACGTTACCTTTGGAAAATTTCAGGAATCTATAAAATTTGAGGTCAACACATATACGGCTTGCCTGCATCGCAGCAAGAATTCAAAAAATTATGGGACAGTTTTGAGATAGCAGAAAAAACGATATGAGTCGCTGTGACGCAGATTTAAGACGAATACAAAGTTTCATGAGCATTAAAAAGCTAATCAATATTTACAAGAAGGTATTGCGGAAGAATCGGAATATTTAAAAACGGAAAAAGGGTACTTTTTACCGCATCAAGGTGTAATTAGAGAAAACCACAAAAAAGACACCACAAAGCTTCGCGTTGTTTTTGACACTTCATCACTTGCGGAAGGCAAGTTGTTATTGAATGACTGTTTAAGAATCAGACATTTCTTTACGTTTGAAAACTGTTTCACTACTTTTAAAATGAAGTCAGTTATGGACTTGCAGCTTTTGAAAAATCTAGTTGCAGCTGTCGAACTTTCCGGAATTCCAACATGCGACTCTTACTGACATGAAAATTGACCCCTGTTCTCTAAAATTACTGTCTAAATAAAAACAGGAAAAGCTTTTGGAGTTTGTGAAAACGTTTTAGCAACAAAATTAAATATGAATTATAACATTAGGCTATATTGATGATAATAATAATAATAATCATAATAGTGGTAGTAATAGTAATAATAACAACAACAATGTATAAAATACAAAATATAAGACATATACGGTACAATTCATTAGTTTGAGCTTTTATTTCATGTATAAAATACAAAATAAGAGATATATGTGGTACAATTCATTAGTTTGAGCTTTTATTTCAAACTAAGTTCTAAATACGACTCAACAAATTTTAATTACTTCAATCGATCTTTCTCACGTCAGACGAGATCCTATGCGTCAATTGCCTAATGTAAATGATTAGCTCAAAGGGTACAGATTCATTCGATACAGCAAGCGCTTTTAATTTTCATTTAAAAGCAGAGAACTTAATTATAACGGTAAAGTGAATATTGATTGGCTGTTAGACTAAAGTTTGCCATTCCGTCCTCCCTCACACTACTGTTAACTAATTGCATTTAAAGCAATTTCAAACTCAGTTATGCCTCGTAATAATAAGTATTTAAAATTTCTTTACATATTTTACTGAGTTGTCGTATGAACACTCAGTTGTTTAATTTTCTCTTCAAACATTCTTTCTTGAAAACCTTTTCGTTTTAGGGCTTTATGCTTTATTTTATATTTTGTAAATGCTAGACATATTCATTGGTTAAGTGGAATAGTAACAGTCATGCTTTAGAGCTCGAAACAAAACACAGTTAATTAAAACGCATACGACCATTGAAAGGTTCTACTCAAATTTACCTTTTCCAGTTATTGAAAGAATATGGTAATGATGAATGTGGATTGTAAAGTTCTTTCGGAAATTTAGACTTTCCATTTGATAGATGAGAGAAAATAAAAGGATAAAAATCTGAAATCTTTGAGATTTTATACTAGGCCCAAAGGGGCGTTTTATTAACGTTTTGTGTGTTATCTTTATTTATTAAATATCATGTTCTTCGCATTTAAACCATAAAATTCAATTCAACAGCAATATCGCAAAATAACTTTAAAATCAGCATATCTTTAGAATTTCCGATACACAGTCTCGTGCGCTGGAGATAAAAATGCTTTTTTTCCCGTACTGTGTTGTTACAGTTTCCGTACGTTCTAGACATTACTCGCTTTCAAATTGTTGAATTTGTTAATCAATTCGTTAAAGATTTACAAAATATGAAATATATAATAAAGCAAGTTAAAAATTCCAAATTTGCGCTTTCAGATAACTATATCGAGTGGAAGACTACGTTTTTCAAAATTTGATGTCTCTAGGTACCGTTGTTTTTTCACAATGCGAGAAAAATATACACATTCATGCATATTCTTCGTTACTTAAGTTCCTTAAATGTAATGCAGGGTTCTAATATTTGGTGGTAATAATTGGGAAAGTGAAACGCCGTTTTATAGTGAGCGATGCAAAATCCCAAAACGAAATTAATAGTTGTCCTGGGAAAATTGCCCCTTTGGGCTAAAAAACACTTTTTAATTTTGAGGATAAACTACAAAATTTTCAGATGGAAAAAACATCTTTTCTTTTCCTTTTTTTAAACTCAAGCTATGATATTGAAGTAAAAGAAGTAGAAATGATATCTTTGCCAACAGAAACTGACCCTTAATTTTTGTCAAAGTACAGATGCTAAACATGACAGCTATTTATAAGTACTACAACGTTTTGCACAACTAGGATCATGTTTGCATAAGGTTCACTTTTCATTTTTTTATTTTACAGGAAAAGGCTTATTGGATTTTATTTCTTCGGAATTCTTACAGATTGTGAAGTCTTATGAGCAAAAATATCCTTAGAAACTATTAATTGTTTGAATGCAAGGCTAACTTTTCAAAAAAAGTGAAAACAAGTAATTATCCATGAAAATCGCAACTACCAGCTAAATTAGTATTGAAAAAATGTGAACTGAATATTTAAGTTAATTTCGTGACTGAATTTGATTTCACGTAAACCCTTTGTGTGGAATACAGCGTCCGAGAATTTTGAAGAAAAAGATACCAAAATTTTGAAAATTTTCACACAAGGCGTTTGGAAGCAAATTATTGTGTTTATAATTCAAAGATCAAATAATTAATAAATTATACAATTAATTATTTATGAAGGCTGATTTAACTGAAATTCTTGATTATACAGGGTGCTTATAAAGTCCTGGACCCATTTTGATGTTTAATAACTCATAAAATAATAAAGATAGATTAAAATTCCTAAAATAATAAAGATAGATTAAAATTAATAACATAAATGGTTAGATAGACTCAAAACGTTTCATGGCCCTTGTCAATGAACTTCTACGTGTGCCCCCCTTCGTCGCACGGAGAAGATCAAGTCGATATTCAATTTCAGGCCAGGTACCGGCAAGCACGTCTGCATCTAGAGGCTATTGCGGTTGTAATTCTGGCTTTTAGGTCATCAATGTTCGACACTCTCTTCCTGTAGACGTTGTCCTTTACAAATCCCCAAAGGAGGAAGTCCAGCGGCGTTATATCAGGTGATCTGGGTGACCAAGGAATTGGACCTCCTCGCCCAATCCATCTTCCTGTAAAATGATCATTCAAAGAACTACGAACGATGGTACCCCAATGAGGTGGTGCACCACCTTGTTGCAAAAAGATATGTGGTTGAAGCTCTTCTAGTTGTGGAAATACGAAGTTTTCCAACATGTCTAAGTATAAGGCTGATGAGACCGTCTTTTCTGTAAAAAAGAAAGGCCCAATGACTCGGTCGTGTATTAGTCCACACCACACATTAACCTTTGGAGAATCCCTTTGTGCCTCACGGTATTTATGGGGGTTTTCAGATCCCCATATAGCCACATTATGGCGATTACAAATGCCAGAAAGATGAAAAGATGCTTCGTCGGAGAACATTATGCGCTTCAGAAATTCAGCATCATCTTCTATCCTCCTTAGCATATCTGTTGCAAAGGCCATAGTCCTAGGCCTATAATAATAGGCAATAGATGCCAAAAAGAAAAGAGAGAAAAATGCAATTAATAAGCAGACGATATTTAGAAAAGTACAGATATTTAGACTGGAAAATGAAATTATCTGAAATTAACCACACGCGCAGACGATGTTTACAAAAGTAAAGACATTCAAACCTGAAAACGAAAATATATAAGTTATTCCATCAATAAATGCCATAAGTTTGTTTATATCTTCGTTATTTTATGAGTTATTAAACATCAAAATAGGTGCGGGACTTTATAAACACCCTGTATACTCTGGCAGATTTCTACCACGTTGCACAATTGAGTTCAGAAAGTAAATAGAATATCATGCTTCTAGAAATACTATGCCATCATTTCCTCGATATCAACTAAGCCGTTTTATTGAACTAACTCACAGTTTTATACAAGAGTTGTTAGCCGAGTTAACTAACAATGAACGAATAGCGACCAAACATTCAAGTGAAATCCAGGTCTTAACGTTTTTGATAATTTCGTGGAACGTATAGCTATTTGGATTGAATCACGAGTCTCGTTGGCGCACAGCAAGTATGCTGTGCTTCGAATCTCGGAGAAGGCCTAGATCTTTGTACATTTGCGGATTTTTTTTTCTTGAGATTGAGGGCATTCGAAACACATGCCAAGAGGAAAGTCCTCTCGAGTGGTTTGGCGGTAGGAGATAGTAGGGGACTCTTGGACTTGTGCCTCGAGGATTCTTCTTCAAAACTGGAAGCCTAGGGTCGCAAGGTTCAGGGTGCCCAAGGCCCATGAAAATGACAAACGCAATACTGAGCTCTTCGCCGCGATTAAATTCGTGGAGTTACCCTGGTGTCACCGTGATACAAGTTAGATAAATCCCAGCAACCGATTTCTTTCTGTAGACCTTAGCCATAAGTACAAAGATGTATGCCCCTAATAACTGCTAGACTGATTTTCAGCTCTACTACCTCCCATGACTAAAATTACAGCGCCGGAGATGATACTCATCTTCAGAGTTATTGGTAGTAATCATAATGAAATTTAGTTCCTATGTGTGAACTTAAAATATTATTATATATCTGCATGATAATAAAAATTATCCATCAAGAGTTATTTACCTTTTTGTCACTGCAAAACAGTATGCCGTATTTTGAAATGCCCTACATTTCACTCATCCACAATAGATTAAAGAAAGAAAAAGATATATTTTAGTGCTTTCAAGAGAACATAACATTCGGAAACTTGGGTAAGTTCATTAGCAAAAAGGGAAAAAAAATACTGAAAATTATTTCTTTTACCAGAATCACAAACAGAATTCTCATACAGGAAAACATAGCTTTGTTTTTTCTTTCTTGCTTTTAAAAGTTAAATTGGTCATATTTGTTATCGCAATAGAAACAATCATCTACTTTATTTGCTGAGAAATAGTTTTAATAGTGCGTAAAAAATAGCACTTCTAATAGATGGAAGAGGAACTAGCCAGTTTATGAGTAGATAGATGGCCTTTTCTTTCTTCTCCATTTACAGCCAGTGAGAAATTGCTTTGATTACTGGTAAAGATGTTTCTGGAAATACCTCACAAATTACAGCTTGATTGGAAACGATAAAATGCGATGTCTTTTGTCTGTTCACTTGATTCTATTCAGTGGACTGCAGAAATGGCAAAAACAACTGAAAATTCCCTCGGCTTTGCAACTTTAGCTAATGAAAAGTGGCAGCAATAATAATGCGTTTTTTCCTTCCCGTTTCTTTACTTTTCGGTCTCTGGAAATCTCGCGAGACACAATGGCGGGTAAAAATGTCAAGAGCAGCTGACTTCTAAAATGATTAGTAGCCATTCGCCCCCTTCTATAACGCTGCTTGATGAGGCTTCCCAAAAAATCACTCAACCTAGAAACTGCTTCAGAACCCACATTTCCACATTACTCTCAGAAAAAGCTTTATTTATTTATTTTTTTTTTGTCTTTTTATCTTCAGCTTTGTGATACTTTTCTTCGGTTTGTTTTCCGTCGAATGAAAAGGTTAAAAAAATGGCGTTAAAAGAATTTTTTGTCTTCAAGTGTTGTAGGATTTGTTTTTTCTTGTATTTTGTCTTTTAAATAAAAGAATGTGCAATATGGAATTAAATACTTTGCGAAACACTAATTTTTGAGATTTCATTTTCCGCCTTTTTTTTAGATATCTTTTGTTAATTGTGCAACATTTCTGCAGTACCATTCTTATTTTCGTATTTTTATTAAAGCTGAGGGATAAATTTCAATTTCCATTATTGAAAATAAAACTGGAATTTATTCAATAACATAAAATGAAATGTTCAAATATTGTTGATTTAATAATTTTGAATAAAACATGAAAATAAAAGTAAACTAAAAAAATCTGAAAGCTTTTAGATTTTAAATTTAGCCCAAATGGGTGTTTTTTTTAAAGTTTTATGTGTTACCTTTATTTATTAAATATCATGTTCTTCCATAACCACATAAACAGCAGTATCATAAAATATTTAAAAACAGCATGTCTTTAAAATTTCCGACAGACAGTCTCGCACGCTATAGATAAAAAAAAAATGTTTTCCTGTACAGTGTTGCCATTGTTCACTCTGAAATCATTGAGTTTGTTAATCAAATATTCGTTAAAGTTTTAAAAAAGGTAAAATAAATAATAAAAAAATCGAAATTCAAAATTAGGGCTTCTATGTGCCCATGTTCGGGTACAGGATTACGTTATTCAAAATTTTAATGGCTCTAGGTACCTTCGTTTTTTCGCAATGAGAGAAACATACCTATTTTCATGCTCATTGTCCTTCATTTAATTTCTTTTAAAATAATACAGTGCCATAATATTTGGTGGCAACAGTTTGAAAAGTGATTCAGCCTTTTACAGTGATTCAACGCAAAATCCCGTTTTGATACTAATAGTCTTTCTGAGCTAACGCACCTTTGGGCTAATAAACTAAAATGAATAAAATAGGGTGAAAAAAATATGTTTTATAAAAAAAGCTTTTATTTAAAACTTATAAAATAATTAATGAACTAAAAGTAAAAAATAGTTTGTCATAAAGTTTCATGGGCAAAAGAGATTCAATAATTCTCTTCACAAAATTGATTTAGAGCTTTATATCACGAATAAAAGCGTCGGACACCTTTGATACATTATAAAGATGATGACTTAACAGTATTGCACGCTTGTTTGAATTTTATTTGAAAATATCAGTTACCTAATATTAGCGAAATGATTTTATTTTTCTTTATATTACTGATTATCTTTTTAAAAACCTACTTGTTTTGAAAAATGTTATTTAAAGGACTTTTGTAAAAAAAGTTTATTAAAAAATTTCTGGAAATGAACTCACGTCAGCATTTGGACAATCAGTTTACATTTAATAAAAACATGAAAATAACTGAATCTTCAATATTTCATTGGAAATCCTTTAGCTAAAGTTAAACATTTCATGTGTTTTGGCATGAATTCCACTAAATTTTTCATATAAGAATGTTCCATTTTATTCCATTCCTTTGTAACACTTGTTTTTAGTACAGCTGTCGAAAAAGAGGCCTGCCTTCTTATTTTTTTTCCATCAGCTTACTCTACGCATGTTCGATAGGATAAAATTCCAGAAGATATGGAATATTTATAATAAAATTATGTATATCATTTGGAGAATTACCTAATCGTTGCCACATGTTCTGTTCAAAGACTATAATAAATCTAAAACGACGTGTAAAAGAAATTAAACAAACAAACAGCAAAAAAAAGTTTTTCACAGACGATTCAGTATTTTTTATTCAATTAATTCAGTTCTCACTTCGCACAAGGCAAAAATACATAAAAAGTCAAAATATCTATATTAAAATTTACGAAGTAAAACTTAAACGCTTATTTCCTGTAATAAATTTCAGAATGGATTAAGCATGATTTAATTCGCAATAATAAAAGAATGTGTTATCTTTGTTATTGAGCAACTTAGTTTTTCTAGATTGACAACAAATCCAATACTCTTCTAAGTTTTAAATGTAAACAAATATATCCGCCGTGAGAAAAATGATTAGGCATAGCCGCGCTTAAACAACTTTTAAATTGCTGATAATTCTATAAATCTTGCATGCAGATTTACTAAAGGCATAAAAACCTTAACCGGAAGATAAGAACAACATAATTCAATCACTTTAAAAAAAAATGCACAATTTACCAACATATAAGTATAAAAAAAACCGAGCTTACTGAGCCGAGTAACATATATATATATATACAAACGTTTGGTGCTGCCGACTGCATCCAAAATAGGAGGTGCACATCTACATGTTATAGCAGTCCTTTATGCAAAATTTCAACGTTCTGAGGCTACTCGTTTTTGAGTTATGCAAGATATATACATACATACGTACGTAGGTACGTACGCACAGACGCCACGAAAAAATCTCTTCAGAATCCATTTTAAATCAGTCTTACAATTTTTTTGGGGAAAAAGACTCTTTTATTCTGTTCGTACGTACGAATGTCACTCAGAAACATCTTTAAATTGCCTTCGATAGCGGTCAAAATAGATATTTTCGTTGAAATTTGATACCCGAAATTTTTCGCGATTACAATACTTCCTTTTTATTTCGTACAAGGAAGTAAAAAGCAACAGAGTAGAAATACTTGCTGAAACGTACGCATGATACATAAATTAAATAACAGAAATTGAAATTCCGCTGACACGTATATTAGCAAAAAAACGCCATGTAATCTTTCGCTCTTTTCAGAAAAACTAATGCATTAACTTTTTCGAAGCATTTTAAGAAATGAAAACTAATATGTGAAGAGCTGAAACCATGTTGCCATAGAATGTTATTACTTTTTATTATGTTTTAATTGTTTTTATGTTTAATGGCGTAAAAATTTAACGGTGTAGAAAGGGATTTTTTGCTCTATGTTTAAAGGTAAAATTTTGATTTTTTTCGCTGAAGTATTTTATTATTTCACTTTCGTTTTCAATTCTTTAAGTGAAATAGTATTCTCTTTATTTAAGGTACAAGATTTGAATTAGAATTTACTTTGTTTTTAATTTGTTCTGGGGAAGGGCCAGAATTTTAGAGTGAACTATTACAATTAAAATACACTCATGTCCATAAATTAAGGATAATGCAAAATCAGGCAAAGGAAGAGTTAGAAGCAAAACAAATTTGACTTATTTGTAAAGCTCATTTATTAAACAAAAGGTAAAGAGCAAAAAAAGGTGCTATATGTTTGATATTATTAAGAAATGAGCGATTTTTTCTCCCTAGAGCAAATTACAAAAAAAAAACCTATTTACAAAAAAACAATATTACATGGTTGGTATGATTGTTAATACATTGTATGTCTCCCAGACGATGCAATACAGTCCGTACAACGCCTAGACATGCTGAGTATCAAATTATCGATCTGATCTTGGGAGATATTACACCACTCAAAAAGCAATGTTCTCCAAAGTTCCGGTAGACATGTAGGAGAAGGTTGGCGGGCTGCAACTCTTTGGCCAAAGATGTCTCACACGTGCTCTACTGGATTCAAGTCCGGTTACAATGCTGGCCAGTCCATACGGGTGATATTCTCCGATTGAAGGCATTCGCTTACGATGTTTGCACGGTGAGGACGGGCGTTGTCATCCATAAACACAAATTGTGCGCCCATGGCGCTCCGAAACAAACGTACATGTTGTTCTAGAATGACGTCCCGATAGATTTGGCTTGTCATGCTTCCAATTTGAACATGCAGGTCAGTTTTGGAACCCGGAATAATTCCACCCCAAACGAGCAATCCTGCACCACCGTAACGGTGTCGTTCAATGATGTTTTCTTGGTGGTAACGGGTACCTGGAGCTCTCCATATGAATGTCCGGCGAGAATCAGACTGCAAGCTAAACCTGGACTCGTCGGAAAACATCACACAAGCCCACTGTTGCGGTGTCCACAATGTATGCTCTCTACTCCAGGCTAACCGCAGGCGACAGTGAGTTGCAGTAAGTGGAACACATCTGACAGGTCTACGAGCATATAGACCAATCTGCCCTAAGCGCCTGTACATGGTCTGCCTTGAAATTGTCGTACCAGTGGCTGATGAGAGCTGACGAGACAGGTCTGTGCTCCGCCTGTTTCTTTTGGAAGTAACTGAAAAATACCGGTCCTCATTCGGCGTTGTAACTCTGGGGCGACCTGTGCTGTAACGTCTACTCACATTACCACCATCTTGGAGTCGTTGCCAAAGCCTGGAGATGACACTCTGGGCAATTCCACGTTCGTCTGATACTTCCAGCTGGATACGCCCTCATTCCAGACGGCCGATAACTCTACTATGTAAAAAATCATCCAAATGCGTCCTTTGTGTCATAACTATTCGGGTATTGCACTGAAATGCTTATGAAGCGCCTGCGCACAATTTTACGTCTTTGCCTGTATTCCTTATATATCACTCTCTTACACTGTCGTCATTGTGACGTACCGTCGGTGTCATCTGGTTACTTCCTGAAATTTGCATATGATTCTTGAAGATGTGTGTAGTGATTTTACAGGTGATATATTTATTTTTGAGTTCGATTTCCGCGTGACTCCAAATTATCCTTAATTTATGGACATGTGTATTTACTTTTTTCGTTGCACTAACCCTCGGATGACAATGCAGCGACAGATATAAATATTATTTTTCATTTTTGGATTTAGCACGTTTTGCCCCACTATTTCTTACGTTTGTCATTGTGCCTCTAATTTTTGGCTTTTGCATGTGGTGTATTCCGAATTGAATATGGGATGGGTTTTAAATTATTTATATTATGTTTTATTTTATTACCAACACTAGTTGCTCTAATCAGCGCAGAACTGGCTTGGGTTTTGAATTGTTTTCTACTTTATTCCTCTCTCTTTATCTATCCCTATAGATAGATAGAAGATTCCTTTTTAAACAAACAGTATAAATTATGATATTGATGAATACAGGGCAGTATTATATTCGCATTTTGTCTTCCTCATATCCTCTTTCAAAAATTAATTTCTGTAACTTATTTTATTGTAAAAAACAAGACACCTAAAATATATAAATAAAAATGCATAATAATCTATTATCTATATCATTGTTATGGGTTTTTGCCAACAAGTACAGGCGGAAGTTAGGGAGCACCTCTGTAGTACCACAGACAACTGATGTATTGCCGAGTCTAAGAAACTGTTATGCTTCCGCCCCATTTTTGAGAAAGAAAGCCCCGGGAGGACATCCGACGGTCTCCCGTCCGAGAGTTTTCCTACCATCAATTTCTCGAAGGGACTTTCGGCTGACCGTGCATTTTGAGTTCCCCTTGCCACACAGACACTATATGCTTAGTCTCACATGTCTTCTCTGGGATTCAAACTCGGGCCCGTCGGTACGGCAGTTAGTGTCAGTTAGTCTATACCGGCTAGACGCTTGTTTTATCAACAGCGCGCAATTTTAATTACGTATTGGGAGGGCAAAAATTATATGAGGTTTTTGAACGGAGCAGTATATTGATGTTCCTAATTTTTGAGTAATTCAAAGAAAAATTCTGTCTCTTACTCTCTCTCTCTCTCTTCGTATATGCATTGACTATAAAAAGTTAAGCAAGCCAGGATAAAGTCATCAAAAATGTAAAAAAAAATTCTTTGATTAGCATCCAATTGCATATGTTTATGCATAAAAAGAGAACTTTATTTACAAAGGTAAAAACAATATTTAATTTTCTTCGATTACATGATGGAGTTACATTTGGGCCACTAACAAATTGGTGTTGAAAGCTAAAAATAAACAAATAGGTATGTGAGCAACGTGGACCTTCACACAAATCTTAAATCGATTGCCCATGCTTTCAATGACGGAATCAACTATCGCAGATGCTAACATTGCCCATTCTTTCATTAAGGCAGTTTTCAACTATCTGAAACTGACTGGATAAGCAAATGGGCAAATATAGCATGTCCAAAGGCATCCCAAAGATTTTCAGTGGGATTACGGCGGCTCTTCCATACGAAAAATGCCCTTACTCTCCATGTATTCATTAATGATGTTAGTTCAATGATGGCAGGCATTACCATTCATAAGAAGGAAATCAGAAGTGAATGCTGCAGTGTGGTCTCACAGTAAGTTATAGGATTTTAATCCGATGCTCTGCAGTAATCCTAGAACCATTTTTATAAATATGCAGCTGAATGAGGTATCTCATTGAAATTCCAGCCCACGCAATGAAGCTGCCACCTCTGAATGCGTCATGTGCGATGATGTTCTGGATCTAATTCTATCTGCTTCCATCCCTCTAGGCTCTTACATGCTTATCGTCTGATTCCAGGCCAAATCTGGGCTAGTTCATGAACAGGACGTTGTTCCATTTCGAGGTAGTCCAATTGATATGTTGACATTACTATTTTAATCTTGCCCTTCTAGATTAGGTGGTTAGGGGAATTTATGTTAAGGTGTACAATCCCTTCATGTGAAGACTTCAGCGAACAATACTCGGAGATATTCTCTTACTAAGTGAACTTGCAACTATTGATGTAACAAGTGTGGAAATAACATGACGATCCCGCTTGGCTACCGTAACAATATACCAGTTTTCAGAAGTTCTGGCCACCCTTGTTGACCAGACATAGGTCTCCGGATAACTGTGCGACTTGTTTGGAATTATTTTCATATTCGACAAATTGTCGAGTGATCGACGTCAAAGAAATGAGAGACATCTTTGACTGATTGTCTTGCTTCTATACATCCGAAAACACGCTAGCACTCATAAAAATTATGCTACGAAAGTTGCAAACACTTCGTATCAGCATTTAAATGAACCTCTTCAAACAATTAAAAATGATGGCGTTTTTAGTGACTTCCTAACTGGCATTATTCGGACTGTCATTTATGATTGGTTGTAACATACGATATTTGCATTCTGGCTTTTGTATCCACAGCAATTTTCAGCCATTCAATTGAACTACGCTTTAGAAAATTGTTAATTTGAAATTTGCATTACGTGCTTAACTTTTGGAAGCCAGTGTATGTATATGCATGTATATATTTATGGAAATATATTTATGTTAGTTTTAGCCTTCAAGAATGTACTCAGTTTATTTTACAAAAATGAATGTAGTTTGAAATTATTTTTAAGATATTTTATTACAATTTCATCATGCTATTTCTTCCTTCATGTTTTTAAGAACAATAAATTACGCAAAAATAATAACCCCTTCTTAAAATTTAGGATAGAAACCGCAATTATATCAGGAACAACAGATTTTTATTTCCTTGTACGAAGTAAAAAGGAAGCATTGTAATCGCGAAAAATTTAGGGTCTCGTATTTCAACAAAAATATCCATTTTGACCTGCAGCGAATGCAATTTAACGATGTTTTTGCGTAATATCTAAACGTAAGGACAGAATAAAGGACCCTTTTCCCCCAATAAAATTATAAAACTGATTTAACATGGATTCTGAAGAGATTTTTTCGCAGCGTCTCTGCGTCCGTCCGTATGTATGTATGCATCTCGCATAATTCAAAAAGTACTAGCCTTAGAACGCTGAAAGTTTGTATATAGGACTGCTATAACATGTAGATGTGCACCTCGTATTTTGGTTGCAATCGGCCGCACCAAAAGTATATAAATATATGTATATATATATATCCACTCTGTTACTCGGCTAATTGAGCTCAGTTTCTTTATCTTTATTCTTATATGTTTGTAAATTGCGCATTTTTGGCTTTAAAAATGATTGAATTATGTTGTTCTTATCTTTCGGTTACAATTTTATGCCTTTAGTTTACCTGCATGCAATAATTGTGGAATTATCAACAATTTAAAAGTTTTTTAAGTGCGGCTAAGCCTAATTTTTGATTGTGATAGCGGACATGTTTATTTACATTTCATACTTAGCAGAATAGTGGATTTGTTGCCAATCTAGAGAAACTAAGCTTCGCAACAACAAAGTAACGTCTTCTTTTATTATTGCGAATTAAATTATGCTTAATTCATTCTGAAATTATCATTTAAGTTATTATCTTGTTTTTCTGTACAAACTGTAATTTTAACTGAAAATTGCTTTTTAGTTGTTTCAACTGTACTTGCTGTTTTATGTTTTTCTATATCTTTCAATTTTTAATGAAGATATTTCGAATTTTTATGTATTTTTGCCTTACCGCGAAATAAGAACTGAATTAATTAGTAGCACGTGCGTATTAGGTAAGCGGCGCTGAATCGTCTGTGAAAAGCTATTTCTTTTTTTATTTAATTTCTTTTATACATCATTTTAGATTTATTATAGTATTTGAATAAAACTTGTGGTAATTCTTAAGATGTTACAATGTCTGCGCACTCTGATTTAGAATAGGAATGAGATTAACGCTGTTAGTGAACCTAGCGCCGATAGTGAGCTTCAAAGAGTGCATTTATTCTGTTTTGGCTTATGCGGTATCGACGAAGTAAATTTAATTCAAAATTCGTTAACTGTTAATTCAATATGTTTAAATGAAATTCAGGAAAATTGCGTATAAATTAATATTCCGTACAAGGAAGTCATCTAGTGTACACATCAGATTTTTTTAATAATTAATGATGTTTTGGGAACACTCATGTGACAAAACAAACGCGTGAAAAATATTTACATCTCTGAGATGTAAGGAAGATAATATGAATATCAATAAGATTATTATTATGTGAATGAATTTAGTATTAACTACTACATAAGAAATAAATTTAGAATATCGTTTTGTATCATTCTTATGATAATAATTCGTATCATCAAGTGTTGAAAATACAAGTTTTAAAATAATTAAGGTAATTAGATTTAATAAATATATTTGAAACCTTAGTATATAAATCTAATGACAATTCAGAAGTTCTCAGTTTTGCACCTGGAAATTCCGCGAATTTTCTTGATTTTAGGCAGATTAGATTTGGAATTAAATTATTCCTTAGCTTGCAAAAACGTAAAATAAATTATGTAAATTAAAGAGATAAAGACATTCTAAGTAATTTTTGTGAGGGGCAAATACTATATTCCCAAATTCTATCCCATACATAATTTAAGGAGAATCAGAAATAAAATTCACTTAAAAGCTAAAATTCTCGGATCATTTGATTCTAAGTGCTAAACAAAAGACACTATTTCATATATATCAAGTTCCGGTAAAAGATTTATTTTCTGAAGATAAAGTATTCATTGTGTGAGACAAGAATAGTACCAGAAGGGCATGAATGAAATCTTTTGTGTGATTACCCCAAATTTCAATTTTCAATGACGGCAATGAAGAATTCTTTCTGCATTTTGCTTCAACAAACCGCATTTAAAGTTTTGGCTTCCGAATCTTTTGAACGCAGCTAAGGAAATGGTGGAAGAGAGCGATTGACTTCAGTTCGCTTGGATTGTAGCTGGTGGCTGTAATCCTCTTCCTGCACTGAGCTCAATCCAGAGCCAAAGCTCAAAGCTAAACAAAATGGCTGCAGGCTTAAGCTGCTATCGCACTCCGAGGAACAGACGACTACGAAGCCTATGGGGATCGTGTACCAATTTACAAGAGAAGAAGAATGAAATATGAAAGCGACATAAACACGGAAACATTACGAAATAAACTAAATTTAATTATACGAATGTTAAAGGCGTTGAAAACTATTATTACCTTTATGCCTAGTCACTTTAGAAAAGGTTTTAACGATTGGCTTCAATTCGAGTGTTAAATTGAGTGTAATTAAAAAGTTCTAAATTATTTTGCTGCACAGTCAAGAAAGATATTTATTACATGATTTGTTTCCAATTACGTATCCGTGAGTATGGGTAGTCGAAAGCCCGGACCGAGTATTACTGACCGACAGTATGGGCAGTTTTATGTGTTTTTCAGCATGCGTAGTGTGGACAGGAACCAAGTTTCCTTAAGAAGCCCTTCACGAAAACATCTTTTCTCTTAGAATGATTGCAATAACCAGATAAACTAAAACATAAATAAAGCACAAGCGATTGCTTGATCAACGAACTAGCTTTCAGAGGTATCAAATTAAGTAATAAGTTTTCAAATTCCTTGCTTCCAATAAATTTTACTATGATATGATAATATGCAGAAATGCAGTTTTCTATACGTTATAAAATATTGTATAATAGTAAGACTGCCTTACATTTTCTTAAGAGAAATTAATTGTTTTAACTAAAAAATGCTTTATATTGAAAAAATAAAATTTAATAAGGGGTGGAGAAAGTTGTATTAAAATAACGTTAAGTACATAAAGAAAATGTAAACTTAATAGTTCTTACCTAAAGAAGAAAAAAAATACGTTATATTTACTGAATGAATATTGCAAGAGGCAGAATATCCATCTTTTTTAATTCAAGCAATCATCAGTAAAATTCATGTTCCATATTTACTGTCTAGTAGGCAATTAATAGTTTGGATAGAATAATGCAGCATCTTTAAAGACTGTGATTTAAGTATTGTTTCTTCATAATATTAATCTACCACACTTTCAGACTCTTGATAAAGATTAACAGTTTTAAATTATGTTTTTGGTTTTCAAATACTTTGTTTAATATTACGTAACCCAATCTGTAATATTTTCTGCATAATAATCGTAAGAACTAAATTTAGAATTATTTCAGATATTGATGATACGAGAATGTTCTATTACTTTTTAAAAGAATGATTAATTAGCATTTTAGAAATAATTCACAGCATTTATTATACTTTACTATACATAATATATATATACGTAAAAATATGCAACATTTAATAATTATAAAAAATATTTGATAACATTGAAAATTTTGAAAAATTCTTCACTATTGAAAATGCTTATTAGGAGTATAGAATATACTAAGAACACTATTTAATCCAACATCAAAATATGACTGTATTTTCAATTGGCAAAAAGAATTTTAGAAGAAAATGTACTTTAAATATTTCTAGAAGCAAAAACGGTTTCAAAATAAAAAAAAACATTATTAGTATTTCTTTCAAAATACAACGCATATAAAATATCATTTTGAAATTCTTTAGTTTACTAATTAAAATTTAGAATTACTGCAGATAACAGAGCGAAGTTCTCGTAGTTGTTAAATGTTTGCCTCAAGATGGTGATTTGAAGACTAATTTCCCCATTATACATACGTGTGGGGAAATCTCTACAGGTTTTCCAAATATTTTCAACGTAAGGCCCCTCCAAAAGGTTCATTCTTTTTATCTTCCTTTGATGTAGTTTCTACAAGGGGTCTCCAATGTCGACACAGATGCGAATTTGCAGACAATTCGTCACGTGCCCCAGAACGTTGGAAGGAGCCATTTTACGCTCGATGGCACCCTATAATTGGTTTTCGGCTACTCATACGTGAAAGAACCCACACACATACGTACATGCCTCGACTTATTTTCCCATATCAGAGATTTTTGAAAGGCAGAGTTTTCCATGCTTTCCAAAATGTTTCAAATAAATTGTTCGTTTTTCTTTTAAAACAACAAGACATGGCAATGTAGAATATTTTATGGCATTTTGATTTAGAAATAGAATTAGAAAGCAAATTCGTAAGATGGTAATTCACAAGACGGTGTTCTGTTTCACTCATTTTAGCAATTTTCGACTCATTGTTAAAGGAAAACTAAATAGTAAAATTGTTCCCTGTCTAAAGCTATATACTTTAACACAATCACAACAATTTTCACGCATTATCTTATTATTTTTCTAAGATCATCCTTTATCTACGCCTTTTATTCGGGATATTAATCTCCGATTTGTTTAAGAAAAATAAATTGTTCTCATTCATATCAAATGACGAATGAACTCAAATGTTAAAATGGAGAGAATTCTTATGCTTAAATGCTATAAACAAGGTATTTTAAAGGCCTTCTTATGTACTTATAGTTTCAAGATCATTTTCTAATTACTTTAAAAGTTTTACAAACTTTATGAGCTCGATGGTACCTTATAATTCACTTTCGACTACTCATAACCACAAAAACACCCCAAAACCCTTAATTTACAAAATATTTCAGATAAATTTACGCTAATAAAAGGCTATGCATATTCATAAAACTCAAATTTATTAAAATAAATTTATAAATATTTTCTCCCTTGTTCTAGCATGATCTCATGGGGTAACGGTAGCACATTCAAAAAATCTTAATGACGCTACAGTGGTTCCCGAACTAAAAGGTAGTGGACAATAATTCGTCACCACAAGGATTTGGCAACTGGGTTCCCTAACCCCCAGTCACCCATTAAAAGGGGGAGTATATAATGTATTTTCTCCCTCTTTCTAGTATGCCTTCATGGTGTAACGATAGTCCACTTGGCCGCATATTCGAGAGATCCAGGTTCGGCGTTGGCATTGCTCATTTTTCACGTCTCCCGCATCAAGAGAACCTAATGACTCTACAAATTTACGCTATTAGTCAATCAAATAAATTTACAATATGAATATTAATAAAATTCAATTTGTTTTGTTTAATACCTGAAATTCTCAAAAAAGTAAATATCAATAAACACTGAAATAATATCAATATATTTTTTCTTGGAATCCGATTCGAGCCATCAGCTGCAGATAGCAACTTACCTGCACAATCAAAATTCCAAGAAACCTTCTGGTTAGCAATACTTCCTGCAGTTTCGCTTAATTTTAAGTAGATTTACGCATTAAACAAATATGCACTTCGAGACGGCTTCATTAGAGTTCAGTTTGCAATCATTTCTAGTTGTCGAGAGTATTGAGATGGCCTTCTCTTCGAGGAAAAAAAAAGAGATACAAAGAGAAGAGGGGGGAAGAAAAAAATGCAAAATGCCAATTTTTCGACAAAATTGCATATTTTTATGTTTTGAAAGTATTGGACACTAGAAATGCATGGAATTCTATTTAAATATATTGAAAAATACTTATTTTCCTCTAAGATATTAGAATAATTAATACTTATTTCCCTCTAACATATCAGGCAGAGGCTGTATTTCTGAAAACAGTACAGATCTGGATCACATTGTTTTAGTTAACAATAGCAAACAAATATTGATCTGGATCACATTATTTTAGTTAATATAACAATGCAACTTTTGTTTATTTTAGTTGTTTAGCCTTGCGATTCACATGGCCATCAGAAATTCTCTGACATTTTGATTCTGTCTTACGGAATCTTTAAGCGAACTGTATAAAACCTGGGTCTCAAAGAAACATAGGACGACAGCATTAATTTAGAAAAAAAGAGAAAGTGTGATAGATACTCTCTATAGTGGTCTCAAACTGGCGGTTCGGGTGCCGCAGGCGGCTTTTTTTTTGGAAGAAATTTTATGCTGTTCTAGAATACATTTCCCTTAAATTAATTTTCATTATTATGATAAGAATTTGAAGAAAGTTTTAAGATTTTAAAGGTTTAAAGTTCAATTTTATTTCCAAAAACGAATGTGAGAAACGTATAAAAAAATTTAGTGTTAATAAATATGCCTGTGATGTAATTCTTATTCAAACATATGAAGATACAAATTTGATTAACTTACATTAGTGCCTGTCAAAAGATAAATACTACCAGTTGCGAATTTTGCAAAAATAATAATTGATTCATTTGAAAGCGCACTTAAGTGTGAAAAGTTTTTTTTAGTTGCAAATTAATAAGTCTACAAAAAGAGAAAAAATTCCGATTAGTGTTTGTAATTTCTGATGAAGGTATTTTTTAGTAATTTTTCTGCAAGATTCCAAACTTTATCAAAATCGAAACGTCACAAGGTATTGTAGTTGAAAGTTGTAGTACGAAATAAAGAAGTTCATAATTATTTGTATAATAAATGTGCATTTTTTTTCATCTGCGTCATAGAAAAATGTTATAAATAAAAGAAATAGAATAGGTTGTCATTAATTACTGTAAAGTTTTGTCCTTTTTGGGAACTTTTCGTATGTATCTCTTTTGTTTACATTTAATGGCTACTTGAATGTATTAGAATTATTTGTTGTAAAATTAACTCTCTACAATATATTATTAGAATGTCTCTACAATATATTATTATATTGTAGAGACATTAGGTTATATCGAAGCAAGAGAGATGAAAATGAGCAACGCCTTCGCAGGGAATCGAACCACGGACCTCTCGGTTACGCGTCTAACATGCTGACAACTACACCATGAAGGCTTGCAAAGAAGGCGGGAGAAATATCTTATAAAATAAATGTCAGTCTGAGAAAGCTGTGTTTTCAACCCTATTAATATTAATAAGGAGCAATATAGTCAAAAAAATAAAATAAACATCAAAATAAAAAGAGTTGTTTAGCAATTAACAGTTGTTATAATATTAGTAAAATGTACGAGAAATTATAACTAAATACATCAAATAAAAATTACAAAAATTCCTTTTCGAAATATTAGTCATATCGGAATGAGTAAAGAACACAAATAATACTTGCATACTTAAATGTAGCAATAGTAAGCAAAGCTAGGGCCATGATCAGTATTAAATACTAATTTGAAAGCAAAAAGAATGTTCTCTTTGATGGTTTAATAATTTACAGACTATGTATGTATTTCTAAATCAAAGTACTAAACTAAAAACTAAATGGCTTACAGTTTTAGTTCAATGCTTACGTGAAAATTTTATAGCCCTCAAAAGTCTTAACGCAACTGAATTGGAAATTAACGCTAAAATAGGAAAAGTTAACAAGGCAACTTTCTTACAATGAGATTCTGATGAATAATTTTTGGAATAAAAAATAAATTTTCCCAAGTCAAATGTAGGTAATAAAATCCAACAGATGCATAAGAAATTAGATTGATAACATAAATTTCCGGTTGACTGCTATAATATCTAAAACTGCAATATAAAAATTTAGCAGCAATAAAAGTTTTCATTTCTATACTCCTCACAATAAACTACTCCATTCCACCTGTGGTTTAGATGGCTCATGAATTCCTCTGGAGTTCTAGTACCGGTAAACGAATAGGTCGTCAAAGAAGTACAGCGCAGCTGGTAATCGTATTAGTTTACAGCTAGCATTCTAAAAAAACAAATAAATCAGTTCTATTTTATAACCTTTTCTTATAATACAGATCGTCTTCTCAAGACTCCACGTTAATATTTTTTATCTATTCGCTTTTACAGTAGCAACTTTACAGGTTCAGGCCTGCTATAAAGTTCGCTCTTGCAAACGTTCACTGTTGCCATTCGCAATAACCAAAATCGAAGAGAAAATATTTATTCTTCTTCTTACTACGCATTTTTTTAACGCTGCCATCGAATATTTGCGTATTTATTCTAGAAAAGGAGAAGCACAGGAAAGAGAAAAAATCGCTTCCAGCATTTCCATTGGCGCGAAAACTTCTCTTCTTCTAAGTTGTGCGGTTTACGGTTTGTGCCCGGGAGCTAGTATCGAATTTCCGCATGGCGGCTCTGTCAAGCGATGCATAAAGTGAAAGAAATCATTTATCATTTAGGCTGAATAAATTTACTTCGCGCTTATCGTTATTCTTTATCAGATTGATCAGAACGAGCTCATAGCCTCAGAATCTCTTTCAACTTCAATCACAAATACATTAATAACAAGTTGGATTCAAGAATGCTGTAGAACTTCGTAAAGTTTAAGATATATCTGATGATGTAGTTTGATAAGAATAGAAAGATGGATTTAGCTATTCCACTGAATTCTTTTGGGTAAGAACGAATTTTTTAATACTGAAACAAATACAATGGAAGCAAATTCTTTCTTTTAACAGATGTTCAGCGTAAAGAATATACATATATATAAAATTTACGTCTTTGATAATTTTAATAAACGTTCATACTGTTTATGTAGTTTATATAGTACAGCGATTTATGATGATTTGGCTTTACAAATGGTTTTGGCACCGCTAAGAAATTGTATTATTTTTTCTGTTCTTAAATCAATTCTAAGCCTAAAATTATTCCCAAAAATGAGTTTTAAGAAATCTATATTAAATCATATTGCAGTTGTTTAATTTTATATCGAATCCTAATTCCTTATACTGGAATCAGAATTTTATACAAATCCTAATTGTAATAACATCAAATTCTTAACAGGTCTCTTGAACGGGGTATAAGAGAGTACAACAATTAAATATCGTAAAAATTTACTAAAACACATATGAGTTGTAATGCTTTTACAAGGTAAAGCTGTATTAAATCTTATGCTGCGACTGTCTTTGTCGAGGAATAACTGAATTGTTGGTTGCTATTTTCTTGTTGAAAGGGACTGATGTAAAAAAATTAAAAATCAAAATTTCTTAAATCTTTAGCATAATATAAATAAAATAGCATTATAAGTTATGTTAAACACAAGATTTCCCTCATTATAAGCATTTAATTGAAGAAATATTAAAGTTTATAATTTGTCGAAAAACAATAGTTTGTGTGAGTTTGGATCGATACACAATTATCTGATTAAAGAAAGAATTAAAACTGTCTCACACTATTACAAGCTTTATCAGTTCACACATGTTTTAATATAATATTTACGTGGACAAACCAAGATAGAAAGCAAATTTCTTTTACGGTAGTCCATACAAGAGACTTTCTACCATAAATCTGAATAATGCATTTTAATGTTCAGCTGCTTTTGCAGTTACTTGACACGATACTCATAAAAGAAGAAACAGCTAAAATGTTTTTTGTTTCTTAAAAGATTTCGGAGGAAGTTACGAATATTTTAGAGCTGGGAAAGGTCATAATATAATTATTTACAGATCAGAGAATCTCTTTATTTTCTGGCTGGCTCGACAAAAAAGAATGGAAAATGTACATTCATGGTGTTCTGCGATTTGGAATAAGTCTTTGTTTTTGCTCATTTTGTTGTTAAATTTTTTTTATTTGAAGTGTGTTTTATGGAACGTAGGTACAAAAATTGTATTCTTTTATTATGGCAGAAAACTCACAAGGTATTTTTTGTTGGAATTAACATATTTTTAATTTCCCCATTTTTTTTTGCGAAAGAATCGCATTTCTTAAAACTACTCATGATCATAAGTAACATAGAACTTACATCTAGTTGGTTTACGAAAAGTTACGGTTCTTTAAGCAGAAATAAATTAAATTTTTTTTTGTTAAGGTTTAGGCATTTGACATCTATAGAACCAAATTTTTTAGGAAATAAGATTGTTTAGGTGTAATTATTGTATTTAATATAGGATCATAAAAAACAATTAAACAAAGATTTTTTAAAAAAACATCGGTTTTGTTCTAAAATAAAGGTAACAGTATAAATGCATTATTTTTTAATAAAATAAGCATTTAAGTATCAAATTCTTATTTTTTGAGAAATGCGAATTCACTAAAATTGCTTTAATAGTACAACGTGATAATTCCTATTATATTTATGACATCAGCAAAAGAATGCTTACATTCTAATCTCCGCCAGGGAAAAGATAATTGAAGGGCTTTCAGACAGATTTTGCTTGACAGATTTTGTATTCATGGGTCTTTTCACTTCTTTGTACGAATACAATGAACTATTGCAATCACGAAAAATTCCGGCTCTCATATTTCAACTAAAATATCCATTTTGACCGCTATCGAATGCAATTTAATGATGTTTTTTGCGTGATATCTGTACGTAAGGACAGAACAAATGAATCTTTTTCCCCAAACGGATTATAAAATTGATTTCAAATGGATTCAGAGGAGACTTGTTCGTGACATCTGAACGTACGTATGTATGTATGTATCTCGCATAACTCGAAAACGGGTAGCCTCAGAACGTTAAAGTTTTGTATATAAGACTGCTAAATCATGTAATCGTGCATTTCCTTTTTTCGTGCAGTAGGCATATATATATATATATATATATATATGCCCACTCTGCTACTCGGCACGGTGAGCTCAGTTTTTTTTTATTCTTATATGTTGTTAAATCGCCCTTTTTTGCTTTAAAAATGATTGAAATATGTTATTCTTAGCTTCCGGTTAAGGTTTTATGTCTTTAGGTAACCTGCATGCATTAGTTGTAGAATTATCAACAATTTAAAAATTGTTTAAGTGAGACTAAGCCTAATTTTTGTATACAATAGGAGCCATATTTGTTTACATTTGGAACTTAGCGGAATAGTGAATTAAGCCAGTTTCTGCGCCTTCAAAGTTTTTTTCGCCGAGTGAGACCAAAAGTAAACTTTCAGTTTTGTGCACCGAAAAATCTGCCTTGTTGCCTACTGGCCGAATTACTTGCTCTTGCGTAGAGACTCTAAAAAAAATTAAATTGTTTTAAATGTATTTGGCGTTTTATTTCTTCTATATATTTCAATTTTTAATGAAGATATTTTGAGGTTTTATACATTTTTACCTTACCGTGAAGTGAGACCTAGATAAATTCAATGGGAAATCTATCCCTAATGAAATTCGAAGAAATAAGTTTAAATAAACTACAGCAAAAATGAGTGTAATTTAATATTCCGTACAAGGAAGTCATGTAGTGTCCGCATCACACTTTTTGTTAAAAAATTGTTCTTTGCAGTGGGATAAAAAGCCATTTGAGCAGTCGTAAAAATAATTTTTACGAGTACTTTTAATGAGGACAAAAGTTCAGACTATAAATTAAAAAATGAATTTTTTAATTTTTAAAATTTTTTGAAAATCTAAAAATGCGAAACTGGGACCTTCTTGGTACAGGCCATTCAATTTTACAAATAAGCAAGCAGAAGAAATCCGAAGAGGAGAGTTTAGATGTTTTTTCAGATGTTAAGAGTATTTTGAGAGAAATATAAGCCAAAATTATTCTTATTATTTGACTCCACTTATTACCCCAAGGGGCATTATCCCAAAAGGGCTATTAGAGTCTCAAAACGGCAGTTTGCTTCGAATCATTAAAAGCGTTCAAATTGTTGCCACCAAATATTATCGCTCTGTGTTATATTTTAAGAAATTAAATAATGAAGAATTTGCTTGAATGTATGTACGTTTCTTGCAATGTGAAAAAAAGGTACTTAGAGCCATCTTATTTTGAATAACGTAGTCCTCCACTCGAACATGTGCAACTGAAAGTTCGAATTTTGTGTTTCATATTTTGTAAAACTTGAATGAATTTTTCATTGACAAACTAAATGATCTGAAAGCTAGCAACATCGTACGGATTAGATTTTTATCACCAGCGCGCGAGACTGCTTATCGGAAATTCTAAAAATATGCTGTTTTTAAGCATTTTTACACCAAATGCTCTAGAAACGTGTATGTGTGTGTATGAAAAATACGCTCCTTTCGGCGTTATATAAAATCTGAAAGAATAAAGACTTTTTCTCCTAATATATTTTTGATTTACAACAAACATTGTCAGGTTAGAGTGCTCGTATTTTAGTCAATGCAAGATGGAATTTGAGAGGCTGGAAAAAGAATTAATTTTGTTCTTGTATAAACAGTAAATATTGTTATGAGACACGTGGTAAGCGTCAATGTGTATTGTAGAAATGATACAGCTTTTGTAAGGATTCGAACGCTAACTCTACATTCCTAGAGGGTTAGAGGGGGAAAACGTTTGAAAAGCAAAGAATTATTTCGTAAAAGTTAAGATTTAAACTAAGAAATGGAACTGGCCAATTAGTATGGCAAAAGGAGAGTTTGCTTAACTTTCGTGATTAAGAGTGTACGAGAATATTTAAAAATATTTGTTTTTATCGTCGAATACTATCTAAGGTTTATTTTGTGCTTAGTTAAAAATGTTAATTTTCTAAAATACTTAGTACTTTCCATTGTTCAAATTTCGAAATCCCTTTATTGCCTCTAGAATTATGCAAATAAACCAAAATAAAATTAAAAAAAAACTCGATAAGATTATAAGGATTTTTAAGTTTTACTAACGTTTATTTTATTTTAAACTTTCCTATCCTCTCTTTCCCATTTCTGGCTAGAATAAGCGCGAGTAGGATTTTTATGCTAATGAATCTGCAACTATAAAAGGTATTTAAAAATGGCTTCTAGCCGAGAGAGAGACAGCCTTCCTGCTGCCCTGCTACGCGCGTGCTTTTCAGTCAGTTCGTGTCTGCCTTTAGGCCTAATTAGTTCCTGCTGGTATAATAGGCGGATTGTAATATTTGCATCTAGCTCACTGCTTACACAGGTTCTAAAGGCCAATCTTTATGCTAATAGTCTCTATAATGCAATTAAGTTTAATTCTTATTTAGGTAAGTTAGTTATTAAGTGAATATTTCTTATTTTCTACGTTTTAGAGCAAAAGTATTGGTCTCTGTGCTCTGAAGTGCGGCAGCACCTGTGCGCTGTGAGAAATAATGGGTACAGTTAACCCTTCTTAACTTGTGTTGTCTATTCCACGCGCACAGGAACATAGCTTGAGTAAGCTCCCTCTTCCCACTCAGGATTGCACTGATGTTTCCCAAGTCAATCAGAAGGAGCAGTATTCCAGACAGTGGCGCCCGAAGAAGTATAAGAACCATGGCCGAAAATCAAGAAGAATTTAATGTACCTGCAGCATTGTCCCAGAAACCCGAACTGTTAGCTGCCAGCCTAGGAGGATTCGGGTACATCGTACAGACCATGACAGCATCGATGAAGTCGTCGGCAAGCTTCGATGGAAAGTCAGTGATGAAACCCATTTCATGCTATATCCAGTGCATGAATTTCAGAAATTAACCTTAGCTACCCGCGCCTTGAAGGGTCAAGCGCTTAAGTGATTCAAGTACATCGGAAAAAGTCTCTAGGTGAACCAGGAAGTCCCACCTACACGTACAAAAATTTGGTCTTCCTGGTAGTAAGAAATCCAGCCAAGATAGAGGCGAACGTTTTCAGTGTATACCAGCAAAGAATTCAAGATTTATCGAATCTTAATTTGTGAAAAATACAAGTATTCAAACTTCTGCATGGAAGCCGGCCGGTTCCTAAAATAATCCAAGTTATTTCGCCGAAATTACTATCCCCGGGAAGGGATTTCATCGACTTAAGAAACCAGACTACACTGGATAAAATATTCGAGGTCGCAATCCAGTTTGAAAGCATAAGAGCGGCAGACACCCTCTCAAGAAACGCCACCTCAACAAGGTCCAAAGCCGTCGACAAGCACGAATAAAGTCCGAAAAAGTAAAGCTCCCTCACGGAGAACCGGAGGTAACAAGAAGGGTAAAGTAGCCGCCAGACAAGACAAGAGAAAACTTGATGAAAGTACGAATACTAGCAGTAACAAGCGGGCAAAGGGAAGTCGATGGAGCTAAACCACCCGCGAGAAGAGGAACGGTGAATCGTCGAAAGGATTTTACGAAGTAAGCATCCACGATTTCACCAGAGGAATGCAGTCCCAGACTCAAGGCAGGACGGGAATCCCGATCAGCGAGCGACCAGGACCCGGCAACAGAGGACCAAATATGTGTCGAAGACTGCAAAGATACCGCCCAACAAGGGACTTTTACAACAATCAGGGAAAAGAAGGAAAGTCTTCAACTCTCAAGGGACAGGTCTCAAGAGGAGATGGCAAGATGAAGTGAGTGATGTTCATCCCCGATCCAGACGTCGATTGCACCAAACGCTAGTCTTCGCAACATTTCAAGAATGGGCGGCAAGATGCATGGCTGAATATCAAAAAAGATAAGTAAACCTTTCTGTTACTTTACGGAGATAATTTCTCGTTCTTTACTGCGAGTTGCAGACGAGAAGTTTTACCTCAAGCGAGGTCAAGTTTTGAGCCAAATGGGCGAGGAATGATTTTTACTGATTTTTAATATGTTTTCAATTACTCGCGAGTAATCTCTCTCTATCGCGAGTAAGTATTGTGTAAAAGTACAAAGTACTCGAATAGTATAAAAGCATTGTAACAATATGGTAAAAGTATTTCAAGAATATTGTAAAAGTATTGTATAAGGACTTATTAAAAATATTCTGTAAATAAAAGACATTTTAGTCTGAAGGACGTGTAAAGTGAAATGTAGTATTTAAATTTAAAAGAAAAAGCACTTGCTATGAAGATAAGAAAATTAACAAAAAACATTTTGTTGTTACTGTATGTTTTGTAAATATTTAAAATTAATGAGATTAAGGTATTGTTATGTGAAGTGTTCTCGTAAGTTTTAGATGTAGGTTGATGTATTAATAGTAAAAGTATCATATAAATGCAAAAGTTTGTAAGGTTTATGATGCGTTTTCTAACAGTTATTTTAAGTTTTGTATCTTTCCTATCTTATTCTAATTTCAGCTTACAATTTCCTGCCAGAATGTGAATTCAAAAACGCAGAGAATGCAAATGAGAATGAGTACTATTTAAGTCGTGACTTATCGACTTCAAGAGAGAGAGTCTGATTTCCTGACTAGCGCGCGTTTGCCTTCTAGCCACATCTCTCTAAGCTGTTACTACGCTCGGCCATATCTAGGCCCTTGTTAGGCTTCGCTGATTCAATTAATACTTAGGGGCCAACTAGTTAGATTGTGATAGCTTCGGCTATATTATTAAAGAGCTTTAGGTAAGCTAGTTTTAGTTCAAATCATTAGTATTTAAGTTCAAGCCCGAGTGGTGGCTTTATTGTAAAGTTCCAAGCCGGAACTGATTGTAAATATACTGCATAATAAAGGGTTTTAAACCCTTCTCAAGTCTCACGTCTTCTGTTCGCACTTAAGCGATTATTCGCTTGTAAAGTGTTCGTGGGGTTCTAAGTAAGAACTTAAGATTTAAAGAGTTAAACCCTACAAGTTTAAAACTTCTGAGTTAAAAGAATGTGACAGCATGAATGCAACTACCGCTGTGCATTGTAAAATTGTGTTAAATGTTGAATGCATGAAAGTAGGTCAATCTGTCTGACGCTACACTTGAGAGTTAGTTTACCGTTTAGAGTAGTACCTCAGGGTTTGGAGCTGATCGTAAGGCGTTGTTCTGAGGTCTGGACATGTCGAGTTTTAACACGTTAGTTCTCGAACGTAGCAGTGTTGAACACCTATACATATACACGCTCGTGTTTGATATTTCTCTTTGTACATCACAAGTCGGAGAGTGCGGAGATAGAATATAAATAATGGTATGAATGAAGCAGAATTGTGGACTTCTAAAGCAAGGTGTTCATGTTATTTACCATCTACTATGTTTCTATAAAGTACTAAATTGAGCCAGATAAATGAGAAGGAAAAGATTTTGATTTAGATTCAAGTACAGATGAAGAATCTTTGTTTCCAGAAGAAAATTATTTTTAAAAATACACAAATTGTTTCTAGGTTAGAAATAATTGTCAAGGATTGGCCTCGTTATGGAGGTTAGAGTTTAGAATTTAAGGTTTTAGCAAGGTCATTTAGACCTAGTTTTCGAACTATTAAATGGTGGCGGGAAATATATAATGATTTTAAGTTTTACTAACGTTTATTTTATTTTAAACTTTGCTATCCTCTCTATTTTCCATTTCCGGGTAAAATAAGCGGGAGTAGGATTTTGATGCTAATGAGTTTGCGACTGTAAAAGGTATTTAAGAAATGACTTCTACGCAAGAGAGAGACAGAGCCTTCCCGCTGTCCTGCTACAGGCGTGCTTTTCGGTCAGTTCGTGTCTGCCTTTAGGCCAGAACTTAGTTCCTGCTCATATATTAGGTGTATTGTAGTATTTGCATCTAGCTCACGCAGGTTCTAAAGGCCAATCTTGGCGTTAATAGTCTCTGTAATGCAATTAAGTTTAATTCTTATTTAGCCAAGTTAGTTATTAAGTGAATATTTCTTATTTTCTACGTTTCAGACCAGAAGTGTTGGTTTCTGTGTCCCGAAATGCGGGAGCACCTGTACTCTGTGAGAAATAAAGGACAAAGTTAACCCTTCTTAACTTGTGCTGTCTATTCCACGCACACACGAACATAGCTTGAGTAAGCTTCCTATTTCCACTCAGAATTGCAATGATGTTTCCCAAGTCAGTTAGAAGGACAGTAGTCCTGACAAAATTAGATATAGAATAATTAAGCTGACTTATTAAACGTCCACCATCAGAACGTAAATACTGCTGCGTAGAAATGAATTTAGGCGTAAGATTCAATAATGAACTTGGTAACCTTGTTGTAAAATATAACTTCAATTTTATCAGATTAATATTTTGGATGAATAAATTGATAAATTTCCATCTTAAGAGTAAGAAGTTTGGAGAATCATCAAGTGAATTGTCTCTAGAATTTGTGTTTATCATTCTATCTGCATACTTTATTTATTGATATATACAAACTGCAGAACCTTTAGCTAAAAATGCATGACAGATATAACATTAACTACAAATAATGATTTTTATAGTTTATGGGTTATTTAGAAATTTATGTTTAATTATGTGACAACGTTAAATCAGTTGGTGACAAAGGTATTTAATCAATTACTATAAAAATATTGTTGAAACCAAACGTACGCTTTTTTACATGAGAAAAGCGTCATTTTTGTCGACTGTTTTAGGTCTTAACTGGGAATCGAAAATGCAGCATGCGTTTTAAAACTTGTTATTTCTCTTGTTGATATGAAAATGAATACCTTCCAAGCAGTTAGTTAGTTGCATTATTATCATTTTGATATTTATATAACTCAGGTTTTGTTTGATTTCTGCTGTAGATATATTCTTAATTTGTTTCTTAGTTCACTGAATGTAGTATGAGTAAGGTGAGAATTTTAGTAATGTATCCAAATTCCAGCTACATTTTAATGAAACAAGGTATGCAGACCGCTCATGATATATTATGTAAACTTCATATAGAAATATAAAAAAGTAGAAGCTAAATGGGATGTGTGAATGAGTACGATTCTCACTAGCGTACGTGCAGTCTCGTTGCCATTTCGCATATTTTGTGCTTCACATGGTTTTGTATGCCTTTCTTTCCTCGTTTGTCGTCCCCATGCATCTTTCATACCAGTGCTCTTTCACCGGCAGTTTTTTGAGCTGTAGGTAATATTCTAACACCATTTATGTTTTTTCACTGGGCCAATAACATTACGATGCAAATAATAGTTTTTTTCCACCCCACAGTACTTATGCCTGAAATGCCTTATGCATAGGTCTTCTGTGTGCATTCCGGAAATGTTATTATTTTAACCGAGGTATTAGAATAACAGAGTGTACCAATGTCATATATGCATGTAATAAACTGTATCTTTCAGGAAATAGTATGTATCATAATTAATATCCTTGAAATTTGTGTCTTTTGTACAACATGTATCTTCAGTATTTGTTATATTCACAACACATTGCTGACAGTATATCATTTTTACGGCGGGCACTTTCCTTTTCGGCATTGACCACTCCAAAGGCCGGACGTGGTGGCCATTTATTGTGGAGACACCTGATAGGTGGCCACCGTTACCTTCTATGAAGGAACAGACAATTTACATCCATGCCTTCTCCGAGATTCAAACCCGGGCCTTTCGGTATCGCAGTCGGCTCCGCTAACCACTATTTCATCTGGCCGGCTATCACATGCATATAGTATTTGTATAATTAGTGTTTATCCCACTCGTAACAGTGTTTCTTTGTATCAGTACTTTAGTATTTAGTACTTAACTTTAGAGCTGCTTTACACTGGTTATCATAAATTAAGGAAAAATCACAAAAATCACGATTACAGAAAAGGTTACATGTAGAATTTTATGAAACTTAGTTTGCTATGGGAAAAGTACCTTCAATATGGAATATGATCATCTCTAGAAGCAATGCAGCGTATACGGCGATGTGTGATGCTTTCAATTATGTGGTCTATCAGTTCCACAGGAAGCGAGAGCCATTACTCTAGCAAAGCAGTTGCAAGCGTGGCAAGGGTCTGAGGGGGCGAATTGAGAAGAACTAGACGTCTCCCTAAAGCATCCCAAACATGCGCGATAGGATTCAAGTCCGCGGATCGAGCTGGCCACTGCATGTTCATGATTGTTTCCTGTTGAAGATAATCATCTACGATGCGAGCCCTGTGTGGTCTTGCGTTATCGTCTTGTAACAGGAAAGCATCACCCATTGCCCTTGTGTATGGGCGCGCATAAGCATCAAGAATGTCATCTCTATAAACCGGAGCATTCAATGTTTCCCTTGGAAAGAGATGCAGGTCTGTGCGTCCACCCAAAGAGATGCCACTCCAAACACAGACACTGGCTTCTTCCGTATGCATCTCTTTCACGGCTGTTTGACGGATGATAACGGGTTCCAGGTTCCCTCCATACCAAATAACGCCTACTATCGCTTTCTAGACTAAACCTCGACTCATCCATAAAGAGAACAGCCCTCCATTGATCAGGAGTCCAATGGACATGTTGTCGTGCCCACTGCAAATGGTCCCTCCTATGGTGTGACGTGAGCGGCACGCAAATGGCTGGTCGCCTTGCATGCAGACTGCCTTCGTGAAGCCTTCTACGCACAGTTGACGTTGACACCAACCTTCCGGTGGCTGCAGCAAAGGAGGAGCTAAGAAGAGTCGGAGTAGCGGTTATATTCCTGCGTGCACATAATGTCAAATTTCGGTCATCGAAACTCGTCGTAGCACTTGGCCGTCCTTGGCGGACCTTCTAGATGCCGAATCTGTGGTTTGAAATTGCCTCCAAAGTATATGAACTGTAGAAGGATTCACATTTAGCCATCTGGCCACTTCTGTTTCACTTTGTCCTGCCTCTAGTCTCCCAATGGCTCTCCACCGTGGTTCTACTAGCAAATGATGTCTGGAGGTCATTGGTACGAATTGGCTATCTCAGCTTTCTGATGTTACTATCACAGAGAAATATGTGGGCTTGCTCTCAAGCATGGACTTTTATGCTCCTCGCAGATGACGTATTCCGAGTGCAGCGCCACTAATTTGCATATTGCAGTTTTACTCAGCTACTTTCACCTGGCAACATATTTAAATTTTACACGGTGTGCCTTATTTTTGAGGGAGTTATCGCTATTTTTGTGATTTTCCCTTAATTTATGATAACCAGTGTATTTAATACTTAGTGATGTATCCCCTGTTAGTATAAGTATCTTTATTATATGTTCATGTTGCAATATCCATGCCTGAAATGTGTCATGTTTAGGTACCATCTGTCTACAATCACTAAATATCATTCCTTTGCATATCTTAGGAACATTATGTAACTAGCCCTTGTATGGCATTATGTGCTTCTAAACTCCCCTATATGAATTGACGATACGGTGCTCTTCGAGTACCAGGAGCTGCTTATCCTAGACAGTTGTGGGCTCTGGAGAACACCCCAACAATCTATGTAAGCCGGGTGGGTGTTCAGACCCGCTTTCATCTGCGACCTGTTGTTATTGGAATTTTTCGAAATTTTTTCGCTATAACCCTGATTGTGACAACTGGATTGTTATGGATCGTATCAACGATCGCTAGGTTAGTGGGCCGCTAGGGCTACACGTGTAAGGAAATCTATTGGATATTTTTTGAAAGAATATATATTCATTTCTATCAAAGTACTTTTACGCGCAAATTATCTTTCCGTGCAAAGTCTGCGAAAAATACGTTTACCATAACTCACAAAGCATGTTTTTGTAACAGGTGAAGATTCAAGGATACTATATAATTTTAGTATCCTTGAATCTTCAGATAGAATAGATTTGTGAAGTAGTGAATTCTTGAATAGAGTTGTGAAGTATTCTGTTTCAAAGGTGAACTTATGAATTCAATATATCATCTGCCACAGAAGAATTCCTTCGACATCCCATGACGACATAAATAAAAGTCCTCGCCTGTACAATAGCTTTCTCTGCATAAAAAGTAAACATGCTAAAAAGCCTATTTTAACAACGACATATCTGAAGATCAGGAACAAATAACATTATGAATAGAATTTTTTACTTTTGATCAGTCATTTTTGATCAATTTTTCAATTTTGATCAACTTGATCATCAATTTTTTATCAGTAATTTTGTTGCTTTTGTAAGCATATTTATATGCTACAATACGCCTCTGACAGAAATTAATGTACGGGGGAATGTACTCTTCCTTATTATCGAATAATAATGTCTCATAAAATAATAATTCTTACGGCTTTTAAATTGTGGAATCCTTTTTATCCAATTTATTAAAGCTGAAGGAACTATATCTTCCACTGATAAGAGACAGCATTGGGAAATCCATGGTTTGAATCCCACTTGGAGTACAATAGATTTCTGACGTTTCCCTGATCAGAACAGTCTTTACCGTGTCGCCTGAACTACCTAAACTGTGGTGGACATTAATCCGTCTACATCTGGATTTGGTTGAATGGATCTTGTAATTCTCCTCAGTTGTCCTTCAAATAGGGGTGAATATAATAAGTTATCACATATTTTCATGCTTGCTTTCATGGGGTTATATTGATTAGTGCGTTCATCTAGCAAGCAGAGCGATCTGAGGTTTGAAACCCACGTAGGTATATTTAACATTGAGTCTTTGTAAGCCATTGGGAATTCTTTTTTATATTAATTTCTAATTTGCAGATACCAAATAAAAATTAAATTTCATTTATAGGGACTCCTATTACCATCACTGTTTGAAAAAACTGGTTTCATAAAATTTTCTACCTTATTTTGTAATTATAAGTATATGTATAAGATCAGTATTAGTTAAGCAAATCAGCAATGCAGCCATCATTTTTTTCACACCCCATGTATCTAATATACAATATAGACTGTTACTAAATTATAAATAAATACATGTACACTGTTTGAAAATAAAAAATGAAAGGCTCTTATACTTCAAAACTACAAAAACTTAGTGCTGATAACTTTATTCCTTTTAGATAATAACATTTGCCCTTCATTCCACTTTCCTTGTACATTATTTGTATGGTAGATTTTGAATCCCCTTTCATATTATTCGTATGGCAGGTTTTGAATGCCAACTGAAAAGTGTTCATACAACAGTTTAAATATACATTAAATTTTCCCTAAAGTAAAGCCATTTTTTATCTTGCTACGTTGACTACACGGCCAAGACGAAGCGGAGACAAGCAAAAGCTTTCACACGTTTATAAAAAGAATTAAGCATCCAATTTTAATTAAAAATACTTTCAGCTTCATAATGGTAATTACTGATATATAAATCTTAAATGTAAGCAATACGACAGTGAGAAAATGTGTTGTTGTAATGAAACAATGCCGATATTTTCTAATATTAATGTTACTTGAGTGCGCGAAAGTTCCATTACATATGCCTGCATTAAGTAATAATTGCAAGAAGTTTGGATTTAAATTTTAATATCAAACATCTGAGCCAGCGTTTCTCAACAGGAGTTCCACGGAATTCTAACTTTTCCTAGAGTTCATCAAGAAACCACTAAAAGTTTCGAGAAATGGTAAAAATCATGTGTAGTGATTTGGGACTTTCAAAACCTCGAAAGTTACGAATTTTGAATGAGGTCCCAGATTCTAAAACCCGAATGCTTATGTTTTTTTCATTTTTCAAAATATTTTCAATTCCTGCACGAAAACTATTAAAATTTTAACTGAAAACGTAATTTTAGTGCTATCCTCTGAAAACATTGGTTAAAAAAGCGCAGCAGATTCAATTTCATTTGTACCAGAATCAACATCACCTCGCGGTGGCCCTAAATACCCAGCTCTTAATTACTCGGGTAGAAGTTAGCTCTTCATGTTTAGTAGTTACCTATGCTGATTATTGAAATAACATTCTTTCTCTCTATTAATTATAACTTCGAAAGATTCTGAGAAGCATCCAAACATTTAAGATGTTCTTCAAACACTTTTTGCCAAATTGTAGTCAAAATAATCTAGAGATTGAAGAGTTTTAAAGTCATTTATTACATGTCGTTTGCATAATTTTTATGTATGATAAAGTGTACTTTTAAAATTTATATTTTAAATTTGGTTTCCATTCATTAAATGTAGATTTCAAATTGTGCTTTAATGAATTGTTTTTGCTATTTAATAAAAGGTTTCCCTTCTTTTTTTTATCATTCTTATATGGAAAGTTTCGAAAGATTTAAGAACCTTTTTAAGTTTCGGATTTGAGAAAATTCACGACTCGTCTCACCTCTAATAATAAAAATAATAATTTTTAAGGTAGGATCTTCTGGGACATGTATATTAATATTTATTACAAGTGCTCCGCAAGACTGAAAGGATTGAGAAACTTTTCAGACTGAAAACATTGACTGAAAAGATTGAGAAAGTTTGATATAAGTCATAACTGTTCATATGTACCATGAAAAGGTTAAATGGGGTAGAATAGAATCTAGCCTTTGTGGGCTCAGACACAGTGGTTAAAAATATCGAATACAAATCGACTCAGTATTTGAATATTTCACTTATATTTAGCCATTTCTCTTGTTATAAAATAGAAGAAGAAAATAAATTCTTAAAGTATGATCTGGTTTTGACACGTTTTAATAAAATTTAAAAGTGGGAGCATTAATCTATTTGGAAATGCAATTGAATATCGCAAACTGTTAAAAGTATCGGTTTCCTGGTGTGTCCGCATTTTTCGTTTTCCGATAGAAATAACTGCAATGCCCTCTTTCCGATAACACTGTGGTTCTACCAGTAGAAATGCAGTTGTCGTTCTTACGTGTGATAGTGACATATTATTCAATTTTGTTGTAAAATAGAAGATTTCTGAGAAGATGAGGAGAGAATTACCTAATACGAAAAAGCATTATGAATTTAAGTTATAGGTGTTTTTTATATCCGATTTATATTTATAGGAGTTTCGTTTTTGTTATAAAATAGCACGAAAGTTTATAAGGGCGGTTTGTTTAATCGGTGTATGTTTATAGTTTGCATTTATTTTAATGGATCTAATTTCATGGTTTTCATTTTTATAACTAGTTTGAAGAAACGATTTTCTTTTTCTTTTTTTAATTCTGACTTCTTTATTTAAATTTAAGAAAAAGATTTGCACATTTTTATGTTGTTGTCAAAAACAGATGTCCTCACTTAAGCGAAACTCCTAAAAGAATTATTTTATTGATTCTTAAGACATAAAAAGTTTTTAAGAGGAGAGGAAAGCTAGACGTACTTAAGTATGCTGCCATTAATTACACTGTATGACGGAATTGTAGATAACTGAATGGAGTAATTCTTACGTGTCTTCAAAATTACTTAACGTCATAATAATCATACGATAGCCATTATATTAACAAAACGTAAGTAAGAAAATGTAAGAATATTGATTGAATATTTATGAATATTGATTGCAAAGAAAAATCTATGTGTAACAATTAAAGATACCTCTTTGTTAAAACAGCCGTCGAATAAACTGTAAGCGACATTTGATATTTGCACGTTACAGATTGGGTGATTATGTTTACCAATTTAAACAACTAAGCGAGATAGTAATTTCAACAAGGAAGTACCAAATTAAGTTGCACGAGTTTGGCAAAATGTTCAGAAAAGTAAAAAGTAACTTTTGACATGTCGCAACATTTTTGATTGTGTGTAATTAAAAATAAAATCATGGATCGCTCACAAGAGGATTGCATTGGCGGGCAATATACATTTAGTAACGAATAATATTAAATGTCTTAAAGAATGATACATTAAGCAGTTGCAAGCTTTATTAAACGCAGATATTTTTTAACTTTGAATTGATGCATTTACATCTTTCTTTCAGAGGTATCTTGGGTTTAAAAATTTAATTCAAGCATGAAAATGATCAGGATTATAGTAAGTTAAGTGCTGTGAGTTATTTTAGCTTATCTCTTTAGTCCTGTGACATACAATAAAAATTACTACAGTCGTGCAGCTGAACCACAGAAGCAACTGTGCTCAACTTTCCACTTAACAAATATCAATTGCTCTTGATAAAATTCTTTTATTTGCCGAGGAAGGCTTTTAAGTCATATTATAATTTGAAATGTTGTTGTTATATTAATAATAATAACAACGCAATTTATTAAAACTATGCTACTTAATTTACATTATTGTTACAAATTTTGTACATATATAAATAATTTTAGTGAAATTATGTGTGAAATTGTAGTATATTTCTGATAATGTAATTATGAAAATAAAAAAAGAAAAAAAGCGAAGTTTTGCCAGAAAAGTAAAAATACAGGGCAACTCCTTTTAACATTGAGTAAACGTTCGCCAAACTGCAAGATAAAGTGAAGACAGCGATGGTTTTGTTAACTAATTTTGTCCCTAAATTTGGCGAGAAATCGTCGAAAGTCACCAAACTTGGCGACATTTTTGTAAGGACCCTGTTTAACTGTAGTGGGTATAGTAATTGAATAAGTGTAATTCATCACTATACCTGTATGCAACTGTAACCGTATCCAATCCTTATATGTAACTTTAACCGTATATGCCTTCCAATAATTTCGAGAAACGAAATTTATTAGAAATCTCTTGGCGGTCAGGAGAGAACTGTATAAGCCTACGAACAGCAGCAGTTTCGGAGGAATTAGTCTTTTGTTCAGAGCTGAATCCGGAGTACTGAGATGTCCGTGAGAGCTTCACCTATTTTAGATGGCCTTTGTATTGCGTTGTTTAACGTCTTCAGCAGTTTAAAGTGTAACTACTGATTGTGCCCTTTAATACTGAGAAAAACTCTTCGACTATGTTTTGTGGAAAGTTGCATACAATAAATATGATAAAATAAAAAGTAAATTTTTATTAGATGAATAAAATAAATAAAGATTATTGTATTGGCAGTTTTTCATGAAAAATATAGCATAAAGAAAATTAGAAAAGGAAAAATGAATAACTGTATGAAGTTAC
The DNA here is from genome assembly GCA_000611955.2 of Stegodyphus mimosarum. Taxonomy (NCBI): domain Eukaryota; kingdom Metazoa; phylum Arthropoda; class Arachnida; order Araneae; family Eresidae; genus Stegodyphus; species Stegodyphus mimosarum. The sequence goes on along the minus strand of KK119037.1, from coordinate 282,537 downwards.
CTATATCAAAATTGTTTAATTAATAACCAAGTTGTAAAATTCTTTTCTTTCATTTTCAGCAAATTTCCTTCTGGCTTTTAGCAACAAGTATGAATTAACTCAAAAATATGACATATGAAAGTAAAACATTCCTTAATCCTTTTAGCGCTCAAAAATCATTATGCAAATATACACTCTTAGACAAAAAAAAAAAACGACGCATCACGATGCACCGAGAAGATATAAAGGAAATTGGACACAAATTGATATGCATACAGGTTTCGACGGAAAATGCAAAATTCTACATTTTGGCTGCCAGTGAATGAATGGTTGTCGCTAAATCGCATCTGATCTGTGCAAACTGGCAGGATATTTAAGAGGGGAAATTACGATTTCAGGTCCTAAATTCTTCGCGAATTTCATTCCGTGTACCCTCGTAGACAGTAACTATGCCTCGCATACAGGTGCGCAAACGATATGCGCAGATGTCAGAATTTGAGAGAGGTCGTGTAGTTAGGCTCAGAAGCCGGTTGGCCTTATTGGCGAATAGCTCGACATTTGAGCAGGAGCGATGCCACTATTAAACGATGTTGGCAGGAATGGGTGAACCATGGCCGCACACAGTGTCAAGAAGGAAGCGGTAGGCTTAGAGAAACAACAGAACGTGAAGACCGAGCAATGGTCAGAGTGGCACTCACAGCCCCAGATGCATCATTATCATCGATTGTACGTGCAACTAGTGCTTCAGTGACCGCAAGGACCATTCATAGACGGCTCACAGAAAGAGGGCTGAGGTCACCGCGCCCCTTGCGCCGACTATCACTGACCTCTGTACAACGTCAAGCCCGTCTGCAGTGGTATCGGGCTCATTCGCACGGCGATGTCACTGAATGGAATAGAATAGTCTTCAGTGTTGAGTCCCTCTTTGAACTGAGCCCGGATGACCAGCGAAGACGAGTCTGGAGACGCCCTGGACAACGATGTGATACCAACCTGACTGTCTTCCGGCAGACAGTCCGACAACCAGGAGTGATGGTCTGGAGTGCCATTTTATTTCATAGTAGGACCCCTTTGGTTGTCATCCGTCGCAATCTTACAGCACAGCAGTACGTTGACGAAGTTCTAAGGCCCGTTGTGTTGCCCTTCATCTCACGCCACCATGGGCTTATATTTCAGCAAAATAATGCCCGCCCCCATACTGCACATGTTTCTACTGCTTGCCGAACATTACCTTGGCCAACAAGGTCGCCGGATCTCTCTCCTATTGAGCACGTTTGGAGCATTATGGGCAGCGCCCTCCATCCAGCTCGGGATGTTGACGATCTAATGCGCCAGTTGGACACAATTTGGCACGATATCACTGACATCCGTAACCTATATCAATCGAAGCCAAGCCGAATAACTGCTTGCATAAGGGCCAGAGGTGGACAAATGCGTTACTGACTTTTTCACTTTGAGAAGCTCTATCACTTCAATAAATCATCCAATTTTTCTGAAACTTTAATCATTTCTTTCTCTGTACATGTACATCACTTCTTCTGATTTTCGTCCCATTCGAATAACTCCTTCTTAGTGCGTCGTTTTTGTTTTTGTCTAAGAGTGTACATTTACAGCTTTAAAGTGTGAAGAACACATATCTGCGATGGTATTGTCATGCTTTATTTTTTACCACGGAATTATTCCAGACGATTTTTTAAAACAATGATGTTTTTGAACGGCTTTATTTTTCACCACAATGTTTTAGACTCGTTCCTTCCACTTTGTAAGACGACGTTTTTATCTTGCATTGTTTTCCTCACGACGCTTTCGTCCATAATGTTTTTGCCGCAGTGTTTTCGGCGGATATCCAAAAGGTTATCGTTAATTATATGTCTCTCAAAATCGGAAATTACACTTGTTGCAATGATAAATTACAATACAATCAGTGAGACATATTTATTTTTATAGTTCTCAATGGCAACATCGCGGTTAACAAAATATGTGCTATTTGAACCGGGTTTCATTGTTATTTAGAAATATTAGGGTTGAACGTTCTTTGCATTCCTTAATACATTTGAAGGATGATAAAGAAAAGAAATGAAAAATAGTTGAAATGATAAAAATACGGTTGTAATGATGTAATGATAACCGTTCATATGAGTGATAAAATGATCCGCCAAACGGATACAAAAACCAGTGTCAAAATCCAAAAAACATAAGCTAAGATTTAAAAGTTTTATTATTTCACTAATAGATAAGAATTTTCTTTCCTTGTCCTATGCATTTCACTTTCCATCTTACTCCTAATTACGTAAATGAATAATTAACATCAGACTCTTTCAGGAATAATAAAGTGTACTTTATAATTCTGGTTTATCAAGAGTAAAATACTTGATAACTCGACGGTATGTTTGCTAATGCTATCTGACATTGTGATTCTACTTGTTGCTGTGTGAATCAGAAAACGTTAACCTTAAATCGACTAGATTTAAAATTAACTTTTTTCAGTACGAACGAATGAGTGTAAGAGCCACGTTCTCTTTAGGGTTTCGTTGGTTCTCTTCAGGTTTGCACGTAGTCAAGTCAATCTAGTCTGTCTATATGACCCGCCTGAAGACAGGTTATTTCAGTAATTATTTATTTTAGTTTTAAAAATTAAATAGTGTCTTTTTAAAGAATTTTACTTGTTAATATTTCTTTCTCTGCCCTTTTCAAACATTTATTTAAATTAGGTTTAAGTAGCTTCCAAAATTAATTCTAGCCTGGTTGAAAGATTTATAATTAAGTGTTAGTGATAGATATAGAAAGGTCTCATTGATGAAAAGCGCAATTTTAATTGAAAGGTGATATTTTAATATTTTTAGAAATCAATATATATTATAAAAGTGTACAATGTGCGTGCCGCTAAAACTCAGAAAGGAGTTACATGGTTGTGGTGTCCTCTATGCTTCATCCATGAAGAAGGTTCTCGGTTTTACCTGAAGGGCGTGCTTTAGAAGACATAAGAGCTGGAAGTTTTGCCCTCTAGAAATTTTGAGAACAGTCCAGAACATTCCAGAACATCCCGGAACATTTTGGAATAGTTTGAAATGTTCGGGAATAGTCTGGAGCGTTCCGAAACATACCAGATCATTGTAGAACATTCCAGAACATTGCACGAATGTTGTGCAATGTTCTGGAACATTGTGAACCATTCGAAGACCTTTTTTGTATGGATGGGGGTACCCATTGTTAGGGGTATATGTAGCAAGCTCCGTTGTGGTTTCGAACGTCAGTTTCTTATCAGTGAAGTGCAGTGAGTGAATAAAATCAAAGAGTGAAAGTGTAAGTAATCAAAATGATACAGTGACTGAATATAAATCGAACATAAAGTGTGTTAAGTGTACTTAGTGTATTTCTGAATAAAAATTTGATTCGATTTATATTTTACAGAGTGCCTAAACGTAAAAGAGGAGGAGATCTTGCCAGTTCTGAAGCAAAACGGTGAAAACAAAAAGAA